>JANRGW010012083.1:12876-31720 GCA_024733675.1 Psilopsiagon aymara
AGCTACTCAAACTTTGACCGCAACAGAGCTGGGCTGGTGTAGCTGCTGTGCTCGGAGCTGGAGTAGCTACGCTGTCTGTTGCTTTGCCATCAGATCCAGGGACATTTTTTCCTTTTGAAGGTGCTGGATGGTGTTGAAAAGGGCTCTCTAAGCATAGGCCAAGCCCCAGCATGTTGCCATGATTTGTCCGTCTCTGGTGTGACCAGAATGACGACACACCTCATTTAAGTTTTTCACTAATTTCTCTGTATTTTGCACTTGTTCAGTGGTGAAGTTCAAAAGCGCTGTAGGGGCCCACTGACTTAAATACTTACCCATACTATCCCACACCCCCTGCCACTCATGACTGCCCATCCTCGGGGAAACTCTCTTGGTGTTCCTATATCATCAGCTGACCCTAGACAAGGCCCAAACCCGACTCTGCTTAACTCTTGAGATCAGATAAAATGGTTGTGGGTAAAACAGTCTGTATGAGTGCCAACATGGTGATCCCCATCGCAATCAGCAGACAGATCTCAAGGGTACCCAAAGGCCATTCCAAACCTTCAGAACTCCCAAACGATGTTGTTAACAGCCTGTTGAAGGGGCTGGGAAAGTAAGAGAATGTCTCCTTCACAAGTTGACCACCTGAGGAGTGGAAAAAAGATGTGTAATTGCTAAACGCTTCTATTATATGCCTCCCAAAGTATAGAGGTGGTGACCACACTGGGAACACAAGCCAGATCAGTTTCATGATCCATGGTTCTATTGCATTACAAGTCATTACCATAGAGTACAATGAAACAAGAACCTTAGCCCAAGGCCCCCAGCCAATAAACACTAACACAGCAAATACCGGCTGTAAGTATGGTACAACATGCTGTAACTGTGAGGTCAAGAGCAACAACTTTGAGAGCCAGTAAATCAGCATTGTGACGAGAGACTATTAATCCAAAACAATGAATGCTTATCACAAATACGATTAGACACACTCCAGTCAGATCTGTCGTTATCTCAGCCCTTCATGCCCCACGTTGAGTGTCAAAAAGAGCTGTTATGGTTTAAGCCCAGTCGGCAACTCAGCCACGCAGCTGCTCACTCACTTCCCCCCCCACCTTCCTCCCCTCTGCTCTCAGAGGGATGGATGGGGAGGAGAATCAAAAGAATGTAACTCCCACGGATTAAGATAAGAGCAGTCCAGCAACTAAGGTATAACACAAACCACTGCTGCTACCACCAATAATAATGATAAGGGAAGTAACAAGGGAAGAGAATACAACTGCTCACCCCAACCTGAGCACTGGTCTAACCATGCCTGGTAACTGCCCCCAGTTTATATAGTGGTCATGACATGCTGTGGTGTGGAATACCTCTTTGGTCAGTTTGGGTCAGGTGTCCTGTCTCTGCTTCCTCCCGGTTTCCCCTCCTCCCTGGCAAGGCATGAGACTCAGAAAGTCCTTGGTCAGAGTAAACATTACTGGGCAGCAACTGAAAACATCGGTGTTAACAGCACTGTTCCCAGGCTGAAAGTCAAAAACACAGCACTGCACCAGCTACTAAGAAGGAGAAAAATGACTGCTCATCCACACACTCTGATAAGATGTTATGTTTCAGAAAATGAGTACTTCACTTTTAGGATGTGGCTCTAATGGTCTCCAATCTGAAACTGCAGTGCATGAGTTTTTGTGCATACTGTTTTGTCTGCCATTGTTGCTGGGTTGCCCTTAATTTTATTGATATATTCAAAGATTTTCCCATATGTAGAAGACTAAAATGGTGCATCATATTTTGCTAGTATGTTTTCTCTTCCATTTACATTTCTTAAAATGCCTTGGAATTTTGTCACAGTGCCTTCATACATATGCATGACATGCCACTGCAGAAGACAGAACTCTTTATCTTTAGAACTTATGAAAAATGCATTCAGACTTCAAGGAAAAATTAGAAATCAAGATTTCTGATTAGATATTTTGAATTCAAATCATATGAGACCACTAGAATGTAGACAATAAAAAGGTGATTCTGATGTGTCTTTAGAGAGAGAAAATATCTTGCATAAATCTCAAGCAGCCTTCTAAACATTTGGGAGGCAGGAAATACAAAATGTGAGCCAAAATTACACTTTTGCTGCCTACAGTTTGTGGCTTATGATAGTTTTAATATGATTGCAGATTGTTTCTTTCCTACTACATCACTAAAGATCTGAAGTATCCTGGAAGTAATCCATGTTCTATACATCATAATTCACTGAAATACAGACAGAAACAAAACATGACATAGCATCATGATTTAAAATGTCTATAAGCATTATGTGCTGACATAAATGTTAGCATCAAACTGTTTTATTAACACATTTCTAATAAAAGTGACATTCTTACCTGCTTTTTCCTGGAAATACTTGTTCTGTTAGCAGGAGGAAGCCACTAGCAGTTTTTGTAAAGCTGGAAACTTTTTATTAACTTTCAACCCTCACAGATGCACCAATTTAAATTCTTTACAAGTGAATAACTTTAATTAGGAACTTAAAATGTAAGTCAAATGCTACAGCCCATTGCTAATCTTCGCTTACTAAAATTTGCAGTAATTTGTATTAAAAATATTTTGCCTGACTTCCCCCCCAAAAAAAGAGCAGCTTCTATTGTGAAACCTATTATGTTGATAGATTTATTGAACTGAAATAGTGGGCTACCTGGAGCTATTACTATAAAACAAAAAAAAAATACTGATAGAAAGTTATTCTAATTTTTGAACCATAAGCATCTTGAGATGAACAAATAGAAATGGCAGAACTGCATACACAAACTTAGAATCAGCAAACAAATATTAACACTTTTAATCTTATTACCTTTATGTCTTATATTTTGTTATTTCATTTTCCTGCTTTCAAGGGGAGAACCCAAGGTTGTTAAATTTATGAAGTTTGTTAGATCTTTGAGCTATGTCCAGTGCCTACAGCTTGTGGAATTCATACGTTTCACCACTTTGAAGTGCTTCACCAGTTTGCTCTTTGAGTGATTATACAGTAGTCCAGGGGAAGTCTCTCTTCTGTAATTAGAAACTGAACCTACAAAAATAAAAACCTTGCTCTGCAGCAGGACAACAGTGTCGAAACAGAATCTGCTTTCTGTTTTTAACGATAGCAAAAAAGTTGTCTGTGTTCAAAATGGTCCTGTCTACTGGGCCAGTTCATTAACAGATAATTTTTGCTACTCAGAGCTCTGCTTATTTACAAAATCTGTATATTAACTATAGTATTTACTTAGCTCTTACTTACAATGCTCATAGCTCCTCCCAAGACAAGGAAGTTGATTACTGCAATACAAGAATCTCATTTTTAGGTACTTATAGTTTATTCTCTTTAAAGAGCAAAACATTTCAATCATATCTATGTGAAACAACAAATTTGCTACAATATGCAGTTTTAGATGTGCTCAGAAAATACTGTCTTCAGGCATTCAAAACAAGAACTGTGACTATTACTGAGTGGCTAATGTGAAGAGATTATTCCAAACATTAACTCTTCCTTTTTCCTCTGCTATATATTCCTGCCTCGCTCAATAAAAATAAAGTAAAACAAACAAACAAAAAATTCCACAGGCAATAAATGTGGAAGGTTTCATTTAAATGAAGGGGTGATAAGCAGGAGCATAAAAAAACCTGATATGGCTAGCCTCGAATCTATCAAGCACTAGGTAGTAATGATTAAAATGTTTTAAAGCAATCTGCGATACATTTACTATAGGGCAGAAGAAGCAGTTATTCTAACATCAGAAGAGAATTGGGTTGTTTAACTTCTCAGCTTCTTGAATATTATAGACATTTTAGTATAATTGAATGAAGATTACTTGGATGACTATTACTTTCCCATATTTACAGGGCCTAACTGTGATTCATACTTTGTGTATGAAGTCTGCAATAGAAACAAAGTAGATCTTGGAATATAGCCAGGCATTGTTTATGAGTATACAGAAATACAGAGATTTACTATACTAGATTAAACCTTTAAGCATATATTCAATCTAGTTTAATACAAGTTGGTACCCATCCAATATAGTATATAATGTCTGGCAGTGTTTAGAATCAGATGCTTCAAATAGGCATGCAAGAAATCTTAACCCAGTTGGTGGAGTAATCTGTCACGTAGGAAATTTCTCCTAACCTTTTACTGCTGACAGTTTGAAAGTGCACAAGAATGAGACTTTGCAGCTTTCCAAGGGGAGTGAAGGTAGTTTCAGAAGTGAGTGTGGAAGAAGACTGTTTAGGTCAGATTGCAATTCACTTCCGTAAGGATACATCCAATACCTCTCTGTTTACACAAAATGCTTTTTTTTCCTCTCTTGTGTCTCGGAAGAGAGGGGTTCTTGGTTGTATATTCCTAGAACCTAATCAAAGAGACTTGTTAAAATATAAACCCAAAAGAGTACAGAGTTTTATATTAACAACATAATTAAAAATTGTTCCTGATAGATTTCCAAGGTATGATTTCCTTTTACCTTTTCAGTTTTAGTTTCCATTACAAGTGGAAGTCATGAGCTCAGAATACAGCAAATTAAATTTGGTTCAGCATCGTTAAGCTGCAATACACAACGAAAGGAATAGGTTTGCTTAAAAAAAAACCAGTTCTTTATTTTTTATGCTATTATAATGAATTTTCTCACACAAATCTTTTAACAGTCCTGTGTTCAACAAGACAGCCATTATAGATTAAAATTTCCATCAGTCCTAAATAATTGTGCCTTTTGAAAATAACCTGAAAAGAATTGGTTATTATTCACTCCATCTAGGCTAAATGAATAGATTTATTTGGTTCTGCTGAAGTGTGAGCAGTTGAAGTTACATTCTGCCCAAGTGAACCACTTCCTTAGCCCATTGGATAGACACAGAGTATCAGGAACTACAAATACATTCTAGAGAATATTTATTTTGCACCATAATTAACATTCTTTGTTGCTTTTTTATTGTTGTTCTAAAAGAACAGTCTCTACATCAAGCACTGTCTGAAGTCTTGTCTTCTGTAACTATGCTGACCCATTCCCATGTGTAGGTAGAATGAGTGCTGAAGAAGAGGCATGTTTGCTGGTGAAGTTGCGCTGTCTTCTGAAACTGGGTAATGCAGGCTGACAAAAGCTGCTAAATCTATTAAGGTAACGACATACCTCAAGAGTTTTGCTGACATGTCTGCACTGCGGAGATCTGCTGCATAGCTATGGCCTCAGTTAGATAAGCAAAACTGAATAGAAAAAACAGAGGAAGGTGGGAAGGAAGGAAGGGACAGTTGGAGGAAGGCAGGAAGGAGGGAAGAGACAGTTGTTGAGAACAAGGGGAGTTAGAAGTAAGATAGGGTTTTGCTGCATAGCAAGAGAATTTTGAAGGTGTAGGAGGAGATTTGTCAAAGGCTGTCTAAATTTCACCTTCTGCTTCTGAAAATCTCATATTACACAGAGATTGAGGTAAGATAGAGGGAAATAATAGAGAACAGGAGAGGGAATGTGTGGAGGAGGGATCTAAAGAGGCTAAAGATAGTTAATGAAGCAGAGAAATGTGATTCTTGGAGTAGCATGGTTACACACCAGGATAAGGAAAAGGAAAGCAAAATGGCAGCCATGAGCAAAAGGAAGTAAAGAGGCTAAAAACACCAAATAGAAGAAAGTTGTCATTGAAAGAAGGTGTAGTACTTTATTAATAATGCTGGAATGCACAAGGTGCTGGTTCTGATAATCCAAACTGAAGGCCTGTTACAACGTGTCATGGCTTCCAGTAAGTCAACACATGTACGTGTCAGGTGTAAATGCAGCCGTGAATGCCTTTTAAGCTAGTATGTTATTTTGACATATTTCACAACCTGTATTATTGACGAGATTCTCAGTTTACAGCAGGTATCACTTGCCCATTTTGTCACAAGATGGCTTGTCACAAGAAGTGTGAGTAGGCTTCAACAGAAAGAAGGAAACTTCACTTCACTACCACTGTTTCAGAAATTACTGCTGCTAATACTAAACTGAGCTGGAAAGTGTCTGTACTGTAAGTCTAAAAGTCTTGATTCAAGTATTGCAAAGGACTCAGTAAGATATGTAGTGATCATATAACTAGAGGTTCTTGTTATGCTAGATGAAAAAAGTAGAAATACAAAGGCTCCAGGAGTATCTTTAGAGAATTTGAAATGGTAACTTCAGTGTTCCTGTGGCACAGCCATAGATGAGATCCCTCTGAAGTGAGCTCTGACCAGGGGACTTGATGCTGTAGGGCAGTTCTCATCTGCTGCAGTGTCTCACCTCGTTAGGTCTCCACTTTTAATCCAGTCCATCCTATCAGCAGAAAAAGCTGTTGTGTTGAGCTCTTCCGATGTCACAGGCAACATGATGTGTGTGGCATCACAGCCTGCTTGGTGAAGTTGCAGTAAAGGGCTACATCACCTCCCTGAGTTTTGTTCTTTAGTTTGTCCCCTGCAGATGATAAACTCATGGGCCTGGAACGGGGATAAACTAATAGCTAGTGAAGGAATCACCGAGCTTTAAGTCAGGAATCTGCAAACACAAAAAAATAAGAAATGTTTAAGAAAGGTAAAGAACACTTGTTCAGTCTAAACTAACCAAAGCGTACCTTTACACTACTTAATTTTGACTAAGTTTCACCTTGTGTGAAGACAAAGGCATCCCAGTGCTTCAGCCCTCCTGATCCTCTCCTGCTGCTGCTTCTACTAAGGTCACAGCCTCCAATTTTTTCCCATTGGTAACACTGTCAGCCAGTGCCTGGCTGATACTTTGCTCTTTAGCATTTTTTCTACAAGGGCTGACAGTGTTTCGGAAAGATGCCACTCTCCCTCTTTGGAGACAGCCAGCTGCCACTATATTTTCTTCTCTCCCAATGGTGTATTTTGGCAGTAGTTTTCCTTTGCAGCTGTGACTACAATTTGCATTTGGAGAGTATTGGTTTAGAAAGAGAAGGTATTTAACAGAACTAACAATTATTGTTTTCAAATGGTTGGAAAGGTGATGAAAATTCAGTCAGTGCTTGTGCTTGTGGATTAAAAACAAATATCACACATTGCCATATATGCTGCTTCTCTCTCCTATTGTGACAGCTCATAATGGCTAACACAGAGATGCCACATTAGCCCAGTTTCAATAGCAAGGGACTTCCAGTGGGGACTTACTTCTCAACATGCCTCTGGGTTTTTTAAACTCTTTAAGGAAATCTGTCCTGTGTGTGTGCAGAGCAAGGCAACTGCACTTGTTCCTGACTTCTGAGGAGATGCTTTGGCTTGTTATTCAGGTGCTCTGTGAACTTGAAACTGTTGGCTTTATAAAGGGCAGAAGACAAGAAAAAAGTGCTACTTTGTGCATGTTAAAAGGATTAGATAACAGGATTTTCCATTTGCAGAGGTCTTTTTTGTCTAGGTTTAAACAATTTTGAATTATCCTGTTTGGGTTTCAGCAGCAAAAAATATTAACAGAATGAAGTTCAAACTTATGTTGTTTCAAGCTTTTATTTTATTATTTTTCTGACAGCTAATAATAAACAAGAATTACAGGCTTATTGCTAAAGGTTCAGTAGTTGCTGCTTGTTTCAAAATGACCTTGAAGCGGTATTCGCCTTTTCATTTTTTTTTTCCTCTTTGCTAATGTACATTCCAGCAGGGCTAATTCCTCTTTTCTTCTCCAAGGGCTTTGTTCAACTGAAGGAAAAACTTTGACTTTCGTCTCTTCATATTTATGGTAATCTTTTTCTTGTCACATTCTTAAGACTTTACTGCATCCACTTGCATTCCATTGTGAGTGTCCCTTGTGCTCTAAATCACATTTTCTGCTTTTACCTCAGAGTGCTTAAATTATCCATTCTGTTCTGTTTTCATCAAGAATCAGCCCTTAGCAACTAGATAACAGCCTGATACTGAAGATTTCTTCCTTCACACACTATAATACATCTTTTCTCTTCCAATGAGATTTCTGGAGCTCATCAAATGGTTGTGGTACAGAACAATACATCTGTGTGCTTTCTCTCAAATATCTTTTCTATTCACACAACTTTGAAATGCTAACTTATTTATTACTGTCTCCTAAAGAGAAAGCAAACAGTTTCATCAATCATGTTGAATCCTTTTGTGTTCCCTTTTTATAATGTAGGTATAGTCTCCAGAAAGCTTTTGGCTGCAAGATTTTTAGAGAAAGCCAAGGATTTCTTTAATAATTAGTGCTACATTCATTATACAGGACCAAACTCTTGCGATTAGTGCTGACATTATCTTTTGATTCCATTCCTGTGTTTACAGGTTTTCATGAAGACAAAATGCCCATGCCACAAAGCAGAAACACATGTATTGAAAGGGTCTTAAAGGTCATGTTAGGCTCCCTACATCCTGCTTCAGGTTTTACACAGTATCCTCGTGCTTTTCCAGAGCAATGCACTTCGATTTACAGGTTGCACAGGGCAAGAAACAGCTACCAGAGGACGGAAATAAAGTTATCACTTGTCTGTCGTGGCCACTTCTTCCTCTTGAGAACATGGAGCAGTGGAGAGCATGTACCTCTGCCTTAAGTCATCCTCTGTATTGGCCAGGTTTACCAGCCAAGCAGTGGTAGCATGCAGCCTTGGAGATTGTGTGTCATTAGTGCTAAAGCTCCCCAGCTGCAAGTCTGCAATGCCACACCGTGCTCTGTAGGCCACAGATCATGTAACAGCAAAACTAATACTGTTTTCAGCTAAAAGTTTGATAAATGTATATTTTACACCAGCTATAGTGACCTAAAAATATAGGAACTGAACCCATAACTGTTTGTCTTTGTTCTCTCGTCTGTGACAAGAGATAATTGCGTTTTCCTATGCACATATGATCAGTAAGATTTTTGGTTTAGTTTTTAAATGGATAATGGTTACAGGTTAGAGTTTGTGGCCAATCAATGGTTATAATACCATAGCTGTATATCGAGCTTTGCAATAAACAAAGGGAGAAAAAAGAAAACTGTACAACACACGAAAAAAGCATTATCACATTGAAGCATTCTATTAGATAACATGATCATCCAGGAAGAGATCTAAAAGATCATTTAAGATCTAAAATGGAACCAATTTTTACCTGCAGCTCTTCTTTTGATGTCCCAGGTGGACAATTAGCTCAGTCACCTAAATCTGCAGAAAACTTAGGGTGCGTGAAAATGTGCTATAAGGTGTTTAGCTCCTAAAGATCTAACTGCAAGAGCAGTACCTGTGAACTGGGTTAAAAAATAATGTTCCTGTAACCATCCTGAAACCAATGAGCTGTTCAGAGTGGTCCAAGTTTAATTACCAGTAGGTTAAGTAAAATTTGCTCGAGTTTCCATCCACAAACTTGAAAAACTGAATTATCCTACTTACAAGCTTTTGAGGAACAGCACATTCCCTCCAACAAGCACTGAGTCAGTGGTTTAAAACAAAGAGCACTGTACTGGGCTGAAGGAAGAACAAAATTGGAAAAGCCAGTAATAGCAATAAATCAGCCATGCCTATTAAGTAGGATTTCTCTCTCCCTCAGGTTGTTTTGGCAATAATGCTAACCTTAGCTGCCCTCCTGCAGCAGTAAGTGGCTAATGAGGCAGAATGGTCTATCAATCACTGCCTCAGTCAGAATGGTACTGCGGACTGTTGTCCAAATTTAAGGTAGATCCATCCCTCAGTCTAAAAGGGCATGATGCTCTGGGGCTTTACCTGCCATCCTAGATGAGGCACTCAGAAGGACAGCTTTCAGAATTCAGCCCTGGCATCTCAATTGGCCTCAGTACACCAAGTTTCTTCCAAAGCTCTGCTGACCTTCCAGATGGAAGTAGGGAATATGCATGATCCAGAAGGGTCATACCATCCAGCAGAGATACCAGACTGCTTTTGTCATCCTATTTATACAAGCAGAGCGAATCCAGGTTGTGGACTTGATTAGAGGATCCCTGATGCTGTGCATATAAATAGCCCTACTCTCTGCAACCTTGGGCTGTATCATAGCTTTAGATCAAGCTTTCCATATAAGATCCGGGAGATGTCAGTACCTCAAAGTGGGTTGCTCAACAGCCAGCGTGCTGAGTGAGAAGCTGCCTAATCAGCAGGGTAGGCTAAAAACGGGAATGACTCATAAATTCTGTTCCCCCTGTGAACTGTCTCCAGCACCTTCTTCCAGGTGATGTTTGTGCCCTTTCCTGAAGGTGGGCTTGCGAGTCCTATGTTAAAAAAGCTGAACAGTGATGACTCTTCCCTTTTAGAGAAGCACAAATAGAGGCATCAGCTATAGGCTTAAGGTCTCCATTTGCCCAAAGGAATTCAAAGCTACTTCATGTGGAATTTCTCTGAGGTGGGAACATGGCCACACCAAGAGTTTCCATGTACAGAAAGCCTGAAAGTTTTAAATTTATGAAAATCCTAGATTGCCATTCATCCCTTTATTTAAACAAAAAATATCCAAGCAGTTTACTTTTTTCCATTTGTTTTGTTACTCCCTCATCTTTATTCTGAAGTTTTTTTCTCTAGTATTGCTCGTGCATGAGTTGGATGCAACATTCTTGTGAATGAGATCCTTGCTAAATTGTTCATATACAGAAATAATTAATAAAACCATAGAATGGTTTGATTTGGAGGGAACCTGAAAGACCATCCAGTTCCAAACCCCTACCATGGGCAGAGGCACCTTCCACTAGACCAGGTTGCTCAAAGCCCCATCCAGTCTGGCCTTGAACACTGCCAGGGATGAGGCATTCACAACTTCTCTAGGCAACCTGTGGCAGTGCCTCACCACCCTCATAGTAAAGCGTTTTTTCCTAATGTCTAATCTAAATCTACCCTCTTTCAGTTTAATGCTATTGCCACCTGTCCTGTCACTCCATACCCTTGTAAAAAGTCCCTTTCCAGATTTCTTGTATGCGGCCTCTAGGTGCTGGAAGACTGCTATAATGTATCCCCTGAGCCTTCTTCTCTAGGCTGAGCAAGCCTAAATGTCTCCACAGAAAAAGAAATATTTGTACTAACAGTATAAATTAGTGCTTCTACTGTACTTTATAAACTGCCGCAGTTTACAGTTTTCAGTTGTTAAAATAATTTCAGACATGCAGAAGGGCATCTTTTAAAAGGATGACAAGACACTGTAGGGAAGACATGGATATTAATCTCAAATTAGGAGCTTTTTTTTCTTTTCAGTAGAAAAATATTACAAGTTAGGAATTAATTGTCATGTAATTGATTGATAATTTTCCCTCCTGCTGTGTGCAGAAAGCTATTGGGTGATGGCATATCATTCTCAACAGGGGGAAAAAGCATCAGTCATTATGGGACAATTAGTTCCAATTTCCAGTATTCTTCTTCCATGTGCTGATAAGATTGCCTTCAAAGAGTAAGTACAGTAATTAATGATAAATAGAAAATAATTTTATTTTATTTTTAACTCCAAATAAACAAATCTAAATGCAGATGCTTCCTATGTCCCCATGGTTTTCTTTCCTGGACTGGTGACTTTCATGAAACAATAATTTTCATGTAGCTGCAATTAACAGAACCTGTCACAGTCAGTCAGTTTACATTCATGGTTTTGCAGCGTTTTTGCTGATTTAAATGTGCTGATATTAAATTGCTGAAGAATACCTTGAAAATTCTTTTTCTCAGCATCTCAATTTATGGAAATTGTGTATTTCCCCCCAAACCTACCATCTGTTTACAAGAAAATTCTTGGGCTCAAACCATTGTTGTTGGCTTTATTGATGGGGAAATCACAGTACTTGTTTAGTCACCTTACAGCAAGCACTGTAACATATCATTAATGCACATGTGGGAGGAATATACCTATAGTGTATATGTACAGAGAGATACATTTGTGTATGCCAAGGTACTTTGCATGTACCTGATTGATGTCTGTGTGATGAACTACTGGGATTTTTTAACACATCTGCATCTACCTGATCTACAGTGCATCTACCTGAAAAGTCTGAATCTTTTATTGCACAGAATTTGCAAATTTTGTTCTACAAATTTCACTCACATGTATTTTTTCCATTAGTAGACTTGGGTGATGCATCTTAAAGCTTTAATGCCAAATACCAACTGTTACATTTTTCTAAATGCCATCTATATAGTCTTGTCATAGGATCTGAAAAACTAGCTGATCTGTTTCCTTCTCCCACCTACAACCAAGGAATGGTGCCCAAATTTCATATGCTTGCCTACAAGGATATAACTCCATGCCTTCAGCTGTAACTGTGGAATCTGCAGTAGGCTCTCAAAAATATAATTAAATGGTCTTTAAATTTAGTTTATAACTGCATTCATGATGCAGAGAAGGAATGCAGTCTTACTGTGTTCTCCTTGTTTTCTTACCTTTTTGACACTGCAGATCTAATGGAAAAAATCACTTGATGGTGAAGTTGGAATGTGGTACTCATTAAATTCAGCATATATGACTGAATATACAGAGCAGATCTTTTTCAGAAAGAAGGTATCGTTTTTATATAATCACTTGTCAGAGTAGAATCACACTCTAAGGTGCCAATTATTTCACAACCTATGACCAAGGCTTATGTCATGTGTGAGGTAGCATGGAATTGTACATCTCATCTCCCCATGTTTGGTTCCTTAGTGCATGTACCATTCTGCTTGTTCCCAGTTAATTTTACTAACCCCATGCTTTCTGAGTGCAGAAATTGGGACACAATAGAAGGATACAGAAGGAAAAGGGGGAAATAGGGAATTTAGAGCTATGACCTACAGATACCAGAATAAGAATATTAGTAACATTCTCCAATACAATTTCTGATATATTACTCCTTACGAATTCTACTATGTCATGATTAATCTCTATGACACTTTTCTAGTTTATAGGCTTTTTTAGAGCCATAGATTGGATAGTTGCCAAATATGTGAATCTAAATTGATTTTATGCAATGTATGCAATGAATTTATTGATATAAAGGGCTTAATTAATTGTAGGGTTACTCTAAAATTATTTTGGAACAGCAAGAATTCTCTATGGGCTGAATTAGAATATCATGCTTAAATGCAGTTGAATGCTAATTTTTGTATAAATTCTTTTATCTTACACTGCTGTATAAAGGAAGTCTGGAACTAACTACCAGGGGAGTAAAACTGCAGATTACAGCTTCAGGAAGCAAGATGTAAGCATGGAAGATGACAGAATGATCATGTGGGAGGAAATTACTGTAGTTTCTTTCTTTCCCTTATTCCTATTCATAAGTAGCTATTATCAGTCATTTTGAAGTGGCATTTACAGTAGTAGAGGAAGACAGAGGGGTTAAATTATCCATATTCTGATGCTTTGACAAGAAAACATGAAACATGACAGCAGTGTCAACATCCAGAGAGACAGAGCTGTCTCTAGCCTCATCACCTCTAAAAAAAAGCAAAAGAAACACGTGACTAAGAAATATTGTATACTTAGGGGAAAAAATGGATTTTCAGAATACGGTCATGGAAACAGGCATTTATACAGAGAATCTATGCAAGAGATTCATAACTCTTGACTTACTGCAGTGCTCTTTGCTCTTGATTTTTATGTTTCTCTGTAGACTTCTCTGACTCCTTTGGATCCAGTATGCTCTTTTGCATTGCAGGAGCAGAAGTTTGAAGTGCAGTCAAAAAATTACAGCTTTTAGCTGTAAAGAGCATAGTGTTGGCTTCACTGTTCTCAGTTAAATTAACAGTGGTTTTATCAGCAGCTTAAGGAGTGAATCTGAAAATATAATTTTAAATAGCTGGGTACTGCAAAATATGCAATGATTAGCTGTTCATAGATAACATACCAGACTGAAGTTCTTTCTGAAAATGCAAGACAAATATTCTCTTGCACAGACTGCAGCATCAGATATTTCAGACCCCTGTATGTTGGACACTTCTGCCATATTTAATAATGCATGACCAGGAAGCTGAAAGAGGAGCATGTAGATTGTGCCATGTACTAAGGGATTTGTCCTTTTCCAGTGTTCACAGTGTCTGTATCCCTTCCAAAATACTCAGATGATATGTTACTGGC
Organism: Psilopsiagon aymara; assembly: GCA_024733675.1. Classification (NCBI taxonomy): domain Eukaryota; kingdom Metazoa; phylum Chordata; class Aves; order Psittaciformes; family Psittacidae; genus Psilopsiagon; species Psilopsiagon aymara. The sequence goes on from JANRGW010012083.1 coordinate 26,846, forward strand.
TGGGCAGATCATTTCCTGTGTCATGCTCATTGCAGGGGATTTAGTCTTGATGATCTTTAGAGGTCCCTTCCAGCCCAAACTATTCTGTGATTCTGTATGTACGTTGTAATGACATCAATTAAATAAAATTTGTTTAATGTGACAAGGAGCTAAAAGAGGTGCAAGGGTAATTTGAGGACGGAGGGATTGCTGGGACATTTGTTACACCTCTGCAGCAGCAGAGACAGGAAACCTGGATTACCCTACCAGATTCTTCATCAGAACTTTTTTCCCCATGGGTTGGGCCTTTCTTGTGCCTTCTCTAAAGCAGTATTAAATGTGGCTTGCATTGTCAGCCTTTGCAGTAGTGGTGAAAAGGCTGTTTTGATATGACATCTTAACCATGACCTTCTGTTCTTCTGAAAATGTAGTTACAGACCCCTTTTTGTAAAAAGCCAAGGAAGTCACTTTTCTGAGCTTGTCTTTTAAAATGAATGTCCATTACTGAACCTAGAAAAATAGTGTGTTTCATTAGTAGGAAGATGAATGAGTAAAAAATGTATTATTAACATCCCTGAATGCTGAAATCTAGGAAGAGATCACTTATTGTAGATATCTTTAGGCATCTGGTAATGTTCTCATCTTCTTAATGATGAATTAATTTCGTCAAAAACAGTCTAGTAGAATAGGGTAAAGTTTTAATGTGATGTCAAACCTTTCTCTGGTAACAGTGCGTGCTTATCCTGGACATATCAGCACTGAAAGCTAATAGTTTCTTTCTCTTTCAGTGCACAGGAGCTGTCAACAAAAATGACAGAGGAACACCCCTGTTGTTAATGTGACTTTTTTCTTTCTTGGGTACATTTTGTGATTACATTCCAAACTGGATATAACTGCTGAGATGAACATGTTTGGGATGCTGAAAAGTTAAGCTGTCCAGGAAATGCCATTTACCAATACGCGTCCCAGTTTAAAACTTTGCAGGCTTATTGAGGTACGGTGACTAGCTCTATTACAGTTACAGCATTAAATATTGAAAGAATGGTGGAGGAATGGTGACAATTACTTCTGAAAACTTACACAGTTCCTCACAGTAACACTATATTTGTATGCTTTGATTGATTTCATTAGCTTAAAATTTTAGTATAGTAGAAAATTTGAAAGGCAGCAAGGTAAAACGATATTTTCTGGAAATTTTCCCACTTGGAGGGCATGATTTGGTCAACATGTGATGTCTGACCTGTTTGTTTCTCACTCCACACAGTTTGTATTCAGCAGTTAAGAGGAGGAATGAGCAAAATTAAATTGTCTGAAATCCACCGTGCAGACGAAATGACACCAGCTTTATTACCATGTGATTAAGTATTCACTAAGTAATTTTAGCTACTGTGGTATACCCACAGAGAAACAATGCAAATACAGGTTTGGTTGTTTGGTTTTTTTTTTTCTCCTGGTTGTTTTTGGTTTGTTTTTTTTTTCTTTTTGGATACATCTATCATGAATCTCGCATGGTTTGCTAGAAGATGATATACTACCCTGAGTTTTGCTCTCATTCCAAATCCTGAACATCACCTTTTCACATTACTCACTCTGAGCATGCCACAGGGTTCACATTAATTTCTGCCTATTCAGTTTATATTTCAGGTTTGGGTGTTTTTTTGTTGTTTGGTTTTTTTGCTTGTTTGTTTGTTTTGTGGGTTTTGGGGGGTTTTGTTTGTGTTTTTTCTTTTTTTTTTTCTTTGTAGTTTTTTGTTTTGGTCTTTTTTTAATAATTTAAACAGGAAAAAAAATTCCATGGATTATTCCCCCCAAGTTGTCTACATCTTACTTTGTATATGCCAGAATGTTTGCAAAGAGTCTGTTGTCCTTGGAACATATTCTTTCAACTCTGGTTTCCACAGTTTATTCCATGTACTCTAATCATTTGTGTCTGAAGTCTTAGTCTCCTTTACTCCTCTCTTAAGAGTAGTTGCTACTTTACTGTACTCAAGTGGTGCTTTCCAGCAGGACTGTCACCATCAGGATCAATATCAGCATCCAAAGACAGTCAACTAATACTTTGTATCTCTTGCTTCTTAAAAATCTCCAGCGTGCATTTGGAAATTATGTGGGTGCCCCATTTCCAGAGGAAATTCCATAGAAATTATGTTGAAGTTTGAGCTGATATAATATTTTTGTTAGTGTTTCTTGCGTAGGGAACAGAAGGTTCTAAACCCCTGACCTCCTCAAGGGTTCAGCATCAGCTCTGGATTTTCAGTCATCACTTGCTTATTTATCTATAGAGACAACAAGCATTACTTCAGAGTATTCCATGTATTTGCTCATTGTTTTGTTTCACATGTCTTACAATGATTATATGGCTCCAGTATGGATGGTCAGTGATACGCCAAAGAATTGTCGTGCTTAGGGAATATAGTCTACTCTATTTTATAGAAGCATGTAAATATATTCTTTTTATTTAAGACTACAAATGTACCCTTATTTATGGCTGCATGTTGCGCATGAAACATATGATGTTTCATATGTAGCACTATAATCGTTGTAGTGAACACTGAACTGGAAATCATAGTTGAATTGTATGACATTTCATTTTTCAGCCTACAAGAAATTTGTGCTTTCAACCTCATTTTATAAATGGAGATAATCTGCTAGTATTTTGTAAATCTTTACCTTCAGCAATCAATATGGCATTAAAGTAACCCATTTTTTTTTGTAAAAGGCCAATTTAAATCCAATTATTCAGTATTCTGCAGTCTCTAATAATACCATAAGTTTATACCATTATTGTGGAAAGCAGCAGGGTTAGAATAATAGAAGCCATCAGATGTTACCTTTTTAAGGGAGTGAGCATGTGCTCTTCAGAAAATTCTTTACTGCAGAAAGCTTTTGTAGAGACAGGATTCTTTTTCAGCCCATTCACACCTATTTAAAATATCAGGACAGTGTCATTAGCGTGTAAAGGTCAAAGACTCTGTGGAAAATCTCAAAGCATTTGTGCATGCCTCATTAGATGTAGTGATCTCTAACAGCACAGGGATTCTGAACTGAGGGTTTTTCCTAGAGATTAGAGAAATAATCCGTTTTGTTATTTTTTCTTTTTTTTTTTTTTTTTTTTTTAATAGATGAAAGTATAATGCTTCAAATTTGTACTCCCAATATATTTTCAAAATACAGCTTCAAAACTGGAAGCAAATAAATTACATTTTCCTTAATTTTTAATTAGCTGAAAGTCATCACTGCAAATTGTGTCTTCCACTACAAAATAAAATAGTCAACTGCCAGGCCTGAAATAATTAAGCAATATATTATAATTAAGCAATTTAATTTTGATTTAATTATGATATATCATGCAACTTGTCTTCTGATTTAACTGACATTCATTGACAAAATGCTATAATATAAAACAGCAGTAATGTTTACAGGTGATGGCTCTGCATGTTTTACTTCATAGTGTTTGGCATTCATCAGAGCATGCGGAAAAAGTCTTCTAGTCTGGGAGAACTGGAATATTATTTCATGCTAACCAAATTATGCTCTAGATGTTTTTCCCGATTGTTATCTTGGGAGGCAAGTGGGGAAGTCTGCAGATACCAGCCTTGAGCCGTGGTTTATGGATCTTAACTGGAATCTTTCCATCGATTTCTGTCTGCTTCAAATAGTGAACTGCTCCCATGTTGTTACAGGCAAATAGATAAGACTGCATGCTTGTGAAATATTTATGGAGCTGCATCATATACATATTCTGTGTCAACGTGAACATGATTTTATATTAGGCTAGAGATTGGGAGGGCAAAGGCAGAAGTGATGGGCAGGCAGGGAGTACTGCTTCATTCAGTGCTGCAGCAGTAAAATTGCTGCAAAATATCCACCAAACGGCTTCCTCGGAACAAGGACACTCCTCTATTTAGTTAAAATCTCTTTCATTGGATGACAGTATTAAGAGAATGGCTTGTATTCCAGACTCTGTATGCAAACCCTGTTTAATGACAAGAATGGTGAGGGTGATATAAACAGATTCATTGTGCCTGCAGTCAGGTCTGCCTCTGCAGGTCTTCATGACTGTGGGCTAATGGAAGTAAAGTTGAAGGACCAAAAGTCAATTCTTTTTTTGATTTAGTGATTCGAGCACTCTCAGCAACATCCAAGAAAACAGTCACACAAGGCATGAAAGCTCATGATTCATCATATTGCATGAAGTCAGACACTCTTATGCCCCTTTAATTTTGATGTGTTGCCTTTTTCTCCTGTGGTGATGTTTAAATTTCTCAGCAAAAGATCAAAGGCCAAATGTTTATGTCTGGGCTGAGAGCAATTGTACACTCAGAGCAGTAATGAATGTTTGTTATCTCTCAAACCCTTTTGCCCTCTGGTTTGCTGAAGAAAATCAGAATGATTATTCAGAGCAATGATAGTTAGGATGCTGCAGAATATCAGAACAATGTGTTCAAAACCAGTATTTACATTTCAGCCAACTTTCTTTTGATAGCAGAATCATTTTATGCATGTCATGTCATCTCACCTTCACCCCACTGGCCCAAAACTCTTTGTTTTGTGATTGTGGTGTGTTGACCCTGGCTGAACATCAGGTGCCCAACAAAGGCACACCATCACTCCTCCTCAAGTGGACACAGAAGATTTAATATAACTTAAACTTGTGGGTCAAGATACGGGCTGGGAAAGATCACTAATTACCATCCTGGGCAAAACAGATTCAGCTAGGGGAAAACAGTGTAATTTATTGCCAAACAGATCAGAGTAGGATAATGAGAAATAAAAACAAATCTTAAAAACACCTTCACCCCCTCCTCCCTTCTTCCTGGGTGTCCTGGGTTCAGCAGTAGCAGTCATTTTTCCCCTTCTTGGTAGCTGGTGCAGCACTGTGTTTTTGACTTGTGG
>JANRGW010012085.1:0-31443 GCA_024733675.1 Psilopsiagon aymara
GCGCCTCAGCACCCTCACAGGGAAGAGCTTCTGCCCAAGAGCTCATCTCAGTCTCCCCTCTGGCAGCTTAAAGCCATATACTGGGACGCAAAGGCCTACAATTCAACACAAATAAGCTGCTCCAAAGGTCCTGGGTAGAAACTAATCACATTTCAAGCAAACTGCTGCAGCTCCTCCTCATCCCCCAAGGCTGCAAGCTCAGCCAGCGACATCCGGGTTAAGCACAAGGGTTGTCCTCGGAGAGGCCAATGGAGGTGAGAGGAGGCTGCCAGGGACAGCAGTTACCCTGGGCTCACCCAGGACAGTGGCAGAGCATGGAGAGCACTGTTGGCCACAAACACCTTGAGATGAAGTGCCACAGAGCAGGCAGTCAGGAGGACAGGCTGCAGCATGGACCGCTGCAGCTCATGTTCACACACCCAAGAGATTAACTGAAAACATGAAACCCAGCACAAAGGGCAAGCAACCCATATATTGCTGTAAGCCTGTGAGCCATGCCAAGATGCCTTTATGTTTGGGCTTGAGGCTTTGAACCATCACTGCTGGATTTCAGTATCCCAGAAGGCATCTCTGCCCAGCACACAAAATCCTGTATCACCTTTGTCCTGCTCATGGCCAAGACCAAACTGCCATCTACAACTATAAATAATCTTCCTTCTACCACATGCACAGCAACCTTCAGGTATTTAAATGAAGTGAATGAAAGTACCGAAGCTCAGTTTACTTCAGTGGGAAATTAGACAGTATGAATATTCCTAATGTGTGCCCCATCCTGGTCACCCTTCCAGCTCAGTACATCCATATCCACCCAAAGCATAAGAAGCCTGGGGCACAGAGCAATGGAAAACTGGGCAGCCTTGGCATTCCACAACGCAAGGCAGCATCCAGACAGCCGAGTCCATCCTGCAGGTAAACCATCACCTCTAAAAGCAGATGTGCAAGCAGAAAGAAAGTGACTTTTCTCCAGGCAACCATCCTTACTCAGGGAAAGGACTTGATGAGACTGACACTTCGCATTTGGAAACAACCAAACCTACCAACAGACCCAGGGAAGGGGGGGGGGGAAGCAAACTGAGCTGCTTTTAATTCCCTTTTCTACCTTCTCTTATTTTTCTCTCACTCAGGAACCATTCTCAGATCTAGCAAGGCAGGAACTAAATTCTTAAGAACATATTTATGTTTAATTACACAAATGAATCCACCAGAACTGTTTTGATAAAGATATATACAAGTGTTTCACCAATCTCCTGACATTCTGCGTGCCTGTTTCATCCTTGGCTATGGATGCAACACATGTACTTTGAAAGTTCATCATTCTGCTCTGACACGCAATCTCGTGCACAATTAACCCACTACCTTTTGAGCTCCAACACTTAGAAGAGATTTAAAAGGTCGATTGCAGTAACTGCAGCACTCCTTTTTTGATGGAGCGATGCATTCCAGGGAAGAGAGAGGTGAGAAGGCAGAACAGTGCTGCTCTGATACAGGACTGCGCTTCCAGAACAAAAGGGAGCAGCAGCTTCTCTGAGCAGTGTTAGGCTGTTCAGCTCCGCTTCAAGCCAGCCAGCATCCACTGGTGCTTTACAAGCACTTTTGGGCTCATTTACTAACACAAGCTAAGTTTTTCAGACATCACGTGAGCCTCCATCTCATCCCTAAATCACATATTAACACGTTCAGCTCCCATCTCCTGCAGAGGTGCAACAGTCAGCAAGACACCACAGCTATCACTAGAGCAGGTAAAGGGCTCAAGTCAATTGGCTTTTAGGGCTCCCTGTTGTTCAGAGGTGCAGTCCTACATGAAAAAACACACTGCAACTCTGTTAGGTAAATACCCCTTTATGCACACAGCTAAACACACATCTATCCACACACAAAAGCAAGCTCCCTGTGGAACCCTATAACAAACCCAAGTTATTTCTACATGGAATGAATGATCATGCTATGAGTTTCCAGCATCAACCAGGACTTACATCAACCATAAAGCATTTTCAGTCATGGATAAGCCTTTCCTGAATCTCAGTAGATTGTCTAGGCTAATATGTATGTTTAGCAGGCTTAATTGACTCTGTGTGGAGACAGGTACCCACTGATCCCTTCCTGATAGATACAGAGCTTGGCTACTTTTAAAATGCTGGATAACTGCTGAAAAGTCTTACTGGAATAGAACAATACACAGGACTTGTATAATCAAACCAGAAAGATGCCAAAGCCTAGGTGACAATGAGGAAGCATCCTTTCATACATTACAGGACTGATCCTTAAAAGCCCAGTGAGACACCCAAAAGACACTTTCAAGCAGCATGGCATCAGTATGACATCTGAACATCATCATGACTTGACTCGAGTTTCATTTCTGTGTGGAAAAATAAGCTTTGGTATCTAACTAATATCTCAAGAAATCAGGAAACCTACAGAGAAAAAAGATTAACTTCAGAGCACTATAATTGCAGAATACATTATTCAGAAACACTTTGAGCTCTAAGGAGAGCCCAAATTCCCTCCCATAGCAATGCTTTGCTTCCATTTCCCTCTTTGTATAACTACTTTCTGCAGGCGTTTGGGGTTGCTTGGTTGCTTTAATCCAGATTTCTCCCATCAGGCCGCCTGTCTCATAGCGTATCTTCCCACCTACATCCCAACAGGAAGGCTGGAAGTGGGAAAAGACTCTCCTGTCAGCTGTAGGTTGGCATACTGGTTTAGTCAGATCCAGTTTTGATGCACTGATGCAACTTGAGGACACTGCGCTGGGATGGTCACTAGTAATTTTGCTACTAGTTTCCTGCATTCACTGCTCTAAGCTTCATGCATTAGAATATCAAGCAGTGGTAGTCTTCTATACTGGGGTACAAGAAGAGGATAATGAAAAGGCCGATTCCGCCAAATAAGTGGCCCACATCTTATTTCCCCCTCTGTGCTTGATGAAAGCTGCTGTTCTCCATTTTGATGATTATCTTTCCTTCCAGGCATCATCTTTAATACATCCATCACATACACCTTTCAGGCTTGTCATTCATCGGGTACTTCCCAGGGAGGCAGAAATTGGATTCTTGGCAGCAATTCTCCCTCAGTCTTCATTACTACTGGAACTGCTCTTTAATCCTTGCTGATCTGCCTGTGTCCAACCCCACAACTCCTCTTTGCTAAACCACATTCTCTGCTCAGTTTGCTCCCTACTCCTGTTCCCATCCTAGAAGCTTTTGTTTCTCCTCTCTCAGTACAGTGGGTTCCCTGAACTCCCACATTTGCTTGTCTGTGTGCTAAAGGAGAAGCCACATCTTGTCTGCACTGGCTCCTCTTCTAACTTATCAGCACAACAAGGGACATAGCAATTCCTGTGGGAATTCCACGTGAAAACATGACTGTTTTCTTAAATTAGCTTATGTTACCCATTCCTTTGATGAGAAAGTTAATCTCTGCCGAAAAAAGAAATCATTTGGCACCTGAAAACAAAGCACTCTGCAAAATTTAAAGCCCTACAGCTATCGTAAAGCTGGAAGGAAGCTCTAAAACAAAGGGTATGTTCTGTTTCGCTTTAGCACTATCACATGTAAATGAATTCAAACCAACGTGTTTTAAATCCTGAAAAGGTAGGTGCTGGAAAGGAAGTATTTGCTGTAATTGATTCTTCTACTGAAATTACTAAGCAATCACAAATATTCACATCTCTCACATCTGTTTCATACTGAAACTTCCATTGTCCCATCATGACAGCATCTCCGCAGTCCAAAGCATGAAACCCAAAGGTATTATTAGCCACCAGGGCTATAATTTTGTTGCAGTGTGATTTACACACACATGTAAGGAAGCCCTGAAATCATAATTTCAGACACTCACAAGAGCCATGATGTGTTCCTTTATTGTCTGTACATTTCCCCATGGGACAGAAATCTGCATTATCTGCTACTGGTTGATGGTGTGTGGCTCACTAACCATATGTACCAACCTCAGACAGTCTGCCTTACTCTATACACAAGCCCAGGTCACTATTCTCCTGATAGCTTGAAAGTGTTAAGCTACTTAATGCTTCTTTTCTTAAGCTAAGTGTTCCTGTATTATTGCAGTTTCCAATGACTGTAATCATCTCACGTAGTGCTGCAAACTACACTTTTCTCCAGGAATATTACTTATAAATAGGATTTTTACTGCCTTCTCTCTGGAGCTGGATGTTAATGAGCTATTTGGATAACAAATCTCGTAACACTGCAACAGCATGTGGGCTTCCTGCTTTTCTTTTAGCCCAGTTTCCACAGTGCAAATATACCGGGAATGTGACAACCTTTTGGAAGCAAATGACCCCCCCACCTGTCTTTTGTCATAGCACTGAGCAGCTTATTCTTATGCTTCAAAGTTACAGGGTTTCAAAACCAACTTGAGACAAACATTTTTCCAAAGTCAGTCTTGTCCAACAGTGACAATATCAAGGTCTAGAACCAGCATTATTGGACCCATGCTCCACCAGGGAGACAAGCTACAAACAAAAGCATCTGCATGATCACCTTCACATCATCACCTTCCTATTTGCTTCTCTCTTTCAATAAAAGAAACGCCCTTGAAAGACTTGTACAAGACATGGGTGCAGTTCATTGGCAGTGGCACAGTGGGCATGTGCCCGAGGGGTTTTGGCTGCTGGAACAGAAGCCCCTCCTCATTAATGCTTTAATGATGTGACTGTTTCAAGTGGAACACGGATCTAGGTCCCTGAGACAAAAATCTGCTCTGAGCAAATTATCTGAAGGCAGATTTGTTACAGCCAGTGTTTGATTGCAGTACCCCAGCTCATTAGCAGATGCTGATCCCACTAAGTAATTAGCATGTTTCTTTAGCTCTTAATCCTACCCTGCTATGTAGCAGAAGGAAGCATCCATGGGAAACACAAGCAGCAGTGGGAATGGGTAGCTCTGCAAGAAATTACACATAAAATTGCCCACACATTAGCCGAGCAAACTTAGTAGATGCTGAGCTTGAAGGAAATGCTTGGGCCTTCATGCTGTCAGTATTTGAGACCATTGCCTAGAAACAAGGCCTGGCAAGAACAAGTGTTTTTCAGGGGCCAATTTTAAGAGCCATTCAAGCCTAGTATTTCATTATTGCCTTTGCACTAGCACTACGGTCCTGGAAGGGGCTGGTTTGGTCTGCTCCCTTTCCCCCAGCACTATGACCACAGCAACAAGTTGCACACATCTTCCTTGCTTTGCAGCTGCTCCAGAACACTGAGGTTTTCACCACTTCACACCACATCAACTTTGCCCTTGCCTGGAGCCAGCTGAAATGGCTCTCCTTTGTCACTGTGGCTGGGAATTCCCTGGGAATTCACACATCAAAACAAAGTTGCCAGACAAAACCCCTGGGTGCTGCACAAAACACAGCCTGCTATTTAGAAAGGAAAAGCAAACTACATAAAGAAACCTCAACACTAAAGTAGCCCCAACAGATGCAGGGCTGGAAGGCAGTTTACTTTGTTCTTCAAGAGAAAGCAGATCAGCTCCCAGAAGTAAAGGAAACTCCAAGTGAATAACAAAGTCTAGTGCCTAAGGTTTGTCAGGATGGTTGGAAGCCAGTCTGGTGGGACAGGAACAATTCCTTGGTGGCTGCCTTGAATTGCTTAGACTTCACCAGTTTTCCACACTGTGACAACCCAGGCATATCCATACTGACCTTATGGAGTCAACACCTTCAGCACTGTCCACGTCTATTCAGAAAGAACTTTAGGCTGAATACTTTGGAAATTAATTCACTTGGAAGTTGGCATTCCATTGCCTGGATAAAGGCAACTGTAGCATATAGAATAAAACTCCTGTTCTAAACACGAAGCCAACTGAGAACCAAGCAAAGGTAACTTGACTGCTAACAAGGTTCTTGATTTCCAAATATCTCTTGCAATCAAAACAAGAAAGCCCCATTCCCTGTTAATAACCTGTGGGATATTGATCAAGACTTCCCTGTTATTACCATGTACTCATCTAAGTCACCCACTCCAATAATTTCCAAAGAAAACTGATGCCTATGCTCAGCTACAACATGCTGTTACTGCACTGAGCAGTGTCAACAGCAAGCTTTTCCATTAGGTTAAGCAGTGGTACAACCTCACCACCACTACAACTACCCCAAAAGAAAAGGCAGACCGAAACTGCTTCCAGCTACAGAGCATTGGCCCTGAACTCGGCTCCTCCTTTGGCACAAATAACTACTTTCATTTCTCCTTCTCAAAGGTGCTGCTGAGTTGGTTCTTTTTATCTATGAAAAGTCAACCAGTGGCACTTCAAACCAGCTTCATTCCGACTACAAGATTCACTGTAAACATTAACGCCATTGATTTTGTACTCCATGTAAAACAAAGGTGTTATTTGCACGTTCAAAAGCAGCTTATTCCATCAACTCTGTTGCCATTGAATAGTTTAATTTTAACTGTCCCTGTGTGTACAAAGTACCTCTGCTGAAAATAAATCTCACTACTATCTCCTCTATGAAAAGAGACCATAACTCTTTGCAGCCTCCCTAACGAGCCCCAAGTTGTCTGCGTTTTATCTATAGCTTCCTCAGTCAATATTTTATTTCTTCCATAAATTGATCTTCCAACAGCCTTAGAAACTACCGGTAATGGTACAATAATTCCTTCCATTTTCACATGCACATGTGGAACAACCATATTAATGTTTATCTTGGAGTTCTACTGAAAATTAACCGAAGAGCATGGAGCAGGAAGACTTGAAATAGGAGACAATCAATGGAAAGCCACTGGAAGTTCTGCCATTTGTTGTTATCTACGTCTGTCGATTCCAATAAATGAAGCCAGGTGAATGAGACCAAGGTGGTGTTCTCCAAAACGTGTCTCTCTGCTAAAGACTCTTAGAGCAGTCACTGATAAATCCATTCAAACATCCTCTTTCCCCCAGAGCTATCCATTTCCAGCTTAGAATGACTTTTGACTCTGAGTGCTTTACAACAAATGGCAATCTTACGATCACTGACAAGTTTTAGACACTTTCGATGGCAGCCTTGTTTACTGATTAGATGAACAATTTGCACAAACTCTTTATTAATATGCATTTCATTCTTCATCTATAGTATTAACCACGCAGCTCAAAAAGCTGCCTTCCATTTTGCCAAATCTAGGGCAGACAAATCAGGATGGAGACAAGTTGTGGTGGAGTCTCCCTCTCTGGAGACATTCCAAACCCGCCTGGATGTGTTCCTGTGTAACCTGCTCTAGGTGTCCCTGCTTGGCAGGGGGTTGGACTGGATGATCTCCAGAGGGCCCTTCCAACCCTGATGATTCTGTGAGATTCTGTGAAGTCAGGTCGTTTCTACACTGCTGGCTTTGTCTGATGTCACTTCTGAGACCAATGGGGTCTCCACTCTGCCCCTGAGTAGGGTAAAAACTAAAACCAGTCTGCTGGGTGGACAACTTTGGACCAGTAATGCAGATCGCCAGCCGTATCTTGTATTACTCCTCTACAGCTATGAAAAGCCCACTGACTTTGGCAGCAGCACATTCACCATAACATGAACAGGAATGCCAAAAACCCCCAACCCCAAAAAAGCACGTTTCCATCATTAAACTGGTAACACTAAAGAAAAGGCATAGTTTAGCAGATGTTTTTCGTTTCTAAAACTTGTATTTGTCATATTATACACGGTAGTAGAGGCTTCCAGCCTTTCTATATTCTAATATGATGACTCACACTACGCTGCTGAGCTACTCTCCGAAGTAATCTAAGCTTTAGAATAAAATCACTGACTACAGCAGCCTTAAGAGGAGGAAAAGAAAAAAAGATCAATAAAAATATTTACTGGAAAATAAGCTTTTATGAATGAGGGTGAAGTAATTTTGTGCCAAATGGAAACGCTCAGTTATGTGTTATGTGCCTTTGTAGCGGGTTACTTTAAACAAGGCCTTCTAGGAATGTATCAGTAGCAGAATACATGAACTTCAGTAGCACCTTGAAAGACAGTCCCTGCAAATGAGTCCCCCCTCTTACAGAAGCCAGGCAGCTTCAACAAGTCCAGCTTGTGTGTGCTCTTCAGAGCAGAACTCTCCCCAGAGGTATCACAGATCTCTGGGATGCCTCTTCACAAAGCTATATTGAGGTACCCTGTCCTGAGACCTAAAAAGATGCCAGCTCTGCTCCTTAATCCTTCAGCCATGATGTCGGCATGCATGCACATTGTAGCACACACAGCCATACCATTAGGAGCAAGCTATGTCACCCCCACAGCAGACTAGTGATGGTTTCTGCTTTGCAGGTAAATGAAAAGGTATTTTTTACCCTTCACAACTACAAATGAGCACAACCTCATCTGTGGGACAATGATCAGGGTGTCTCCAAATCCCCATGCCAGCTCTTTGGGGTGGTTTCTTCATGGCACATACCTTTCCCTTCTGGCAACATCTGACCTGTTAGACCCACCTTTACCCAACACTGCCACTCTGTGAAAATCAGATCACGCTGTGACAATTCTTGGTTAGATACCAAAAAACAAAGAGACAAAAGGCTTTGATCCCTTGGTTTTGAAGGGCAAACATCTGATGTGACTCCTGGAAAGTGCCATGGGATGGCACATCACACAGTGGGGCTGACCTGCGCCTCAGGGGCCGGCAGCCTGGGGAATCCCAGGTGCAAGAGACAAAGATAAGGATGATCTTTTAAGGTAAGGCACACAGTTCTCAAACTGAGCTCTTAGGAAGGGGAAGCAGTGATGATTCACCATCAAAGAGCATAATGCAATCCAATGGGAGCCTCCTGAAGCATGAGGGACAGTGCCAGCAAGCCATCAACATGTAACTCTATAACTCAGTGAAGCAGTTCAGAGCCAGAACAGGGGCAGATCTGGATTTGCTGGATTTCTGCTCTTCAAGACTGGAAAATCATAAGCACACTAACATTGCTCTGAGCAGCTCTTACATTGTGTTCAGTTTCCTTAGGATGCAGTAAGTAAAACAGCCTCCTTCACTTGAAGTGTTTACTCCTGCACGCCTTCAAAGCCTGAAGCAACAACAAGGAACTACAGCAGGAACTGTCAGCCTGGGTGGGTAACAAAAGAACACAAAGGTTTAGACCAAAATTTGCTGTACGGCACTTCACAGGACAGTTTCAGGCACAGCTCTGTTCACTGTGTTGTGATCCTTGGCAGCACAAATGGAATGGTGGGCTTTTACAATCCCTGCTATTTCTGCAAGCTGCAATCTCTCCTCTCATCAGGAGAAACCTCTGAAAGCATCAAGCTATAAATCCGTGATCAAAATCACTTCTCAGATACTAATGCATGTGTTTTCTTATACATGCTATATAGGTACCACCACTTAGCTGTAGCAATGTCAGTGCAGGGCAATGTTCTTCATGAGAAGGACCTCACAGCCCGGATGACTAGATACACACAGCAACTGCTTCTGATGCTTCTGTGTGGCTTTTTGTATTAGAAATACATATGTTACACCTTCTTTGTATTAGAAGTACAGATGTTGTACCTCCTATTCCTCAAGTTCATCTCATTACTGGCAAGTAACAGATAGTGAGGAGGCTCCCAAACCAGGTTTGTCTTGGACAGGACAGGTCTAAACCTCAGGACTGGAACTGAAGGAATAGGATCCCATTATTCTCTGAATGGGATGAAGCACAGGCTAACCATGAACTGACCCTAACGGCAAAAAATTGGTTTTTTTAGACAACTGTTGCCAGGAAATAAGATGGGCTGGAATGGTCTGAATATGAAATCTTAAATTCAGGCTTCTTGAGAGGGGGTATTTTTCCTCTACCACATACCAACAGCAGTGGGTTTATGTTTCATTTCATTGCCATTTATTTTTTTGCTTATGTTATTTATTACGGTATTTGTTATTATTATCCATGTTATGTTATTGCCTTACTTATTTCCCTCCTTACTTCTACGAAACCGGTTTTGTAATGACTGCGATGGGTCCCTTCCTTCACCTGGCAATCAGTGTATGACTGGATTTGGAGCACGTTTCAGAGGCTGAAGATGTACGTGTCCAGTTACCAGCAGCAGCATGTCTCCCCTAGTACCTTCTCGCGCTCTCTGACGCCAGAGCTCTGTATTGAACAGCATCCATGTTAATTAAGTCTAATTTTAGTTCCACCTCTTTTAGACCACCAATAAATCCATGTTGCTTTGTAATCCAGAACCGGGATATGTTCCAGAACAGAATTTGGCATTTGAAAACCATTTTTGCACCCACCCCAATTGTCAGTAGCCTCAGTATGTTTGGCATATAAAAAGACAGACATATGTGCTGTAGGGTCAGGTAAAGCCTGTGGGATGGTAATTCTAACAGCAATATCACTGCTGGAACTGCAAACAATATAGCACAGTAGTGCCATTTGGTTTGGAAATGGCTTTCTTTGTAAAAAGAACCTGATATGACTGTCATTAAAACATGCTGAAGTTCTTCCAAGGGATCAGCTACTAGAAATGGCAACTGGGCATCAAACCCACGTTCGCTGAGAATCCTTTACTTTCCCCTTATGTAGCTTTTCTACCAAAACAAAATTTCAATCCTAAAAGATACCTTTTCTTTGCATCCTCAGAGAGCCTTTCAGACAAACAATTATAGAAAGATGTCTTTATTAGTCTCAAAGGCATTTTCCAGCTATTCCTCAGATACTCTATGAACTAAATGCTTCATAAGATACTTTACAAACAAGGAGCTGCAAAAATAGGAATTTTATTCAATTCAAGTAACAGATCTATGTATTTAAGACCACGCTCTGAATCCTTCTGTGGTGACAGTGATTACCTGCCGTTTTCAGAGGTAGTGCTTTTACTCAGGCAGTTGTTAGAGCCAGTGTCAGCCCAGCACAACATGGTTTCAGCACTGTGCTTGAGTTTCAGATCCTCAGGCATATCCAAACTACAGTCAAGGAGAGAAGACTTCCACTAACTTGAAATACAGGGTGATAAATAACTGGGGTCTAACAATGGGGGAACAGGGAGAGCAGCCCAGGTACAACGTAGAGCACTTACTACTCTTAACAGGTTTAACGGCTGTGGAGCATTGCGTTCCTGCCTCTCTGGGGTAGCAGGAGCATCCCTCCCTGAATCTATACCTACGGTTCCATTGGATTTCTCAAATACAGGGGAAGAATGGAATTTGGCATCTTGGAAGCAAAGGATACGGATCAATACTACAGAGCGCAGTAAAAGTATGACTATTAAACACTTAAGACAGTCTAAGGGCTTATACTTGTCCCACATACAAACATTTCCACTCATTACTTTACAGTCACAGCACTATACACGGCATATACTTGTCCCACTTACAAACATTTCCACTCATTACATTGCAGTCACTATGCTGTAAGTACAGTTCTGATTAATCCCACTGAGGATGCTTTCTCTCCGGTGTATACTATGTAGCTCAGTATGATTCTCCAAACAGGTGACAAATACTCAGAGGTGTTACATTTAGATAAAAGCTTACTTACTGTGTTCAGCCTCATCTGTCTAGAACTGAACCCCCAAAATATTCCACACCACAAAAACAAAACCCTCCATTTTTGAGATGCAGGTTCCTGAGCAACTTTCAAACTTGACAGGCATAACGAGCATGCAAATCTGTCTCCATTTAGTCTCTTGTCCCAGAACATCAGTATGCCAGCATCTGACAATGAAGACGCATGAAAAATGCTACTCATAACTGGGACAGGATTTGCAGTAAGATATTTGGCAGGGGAATACTCTCAGCTGTAAGTTTATCTGCCTACAATTTTGGCTGAAACTACCTTGAAGTGCTTACAGGCGCATACCTTTCATTGTGATTTGCTGATAGGAAACCATATCATTTAGCTTTTAAAGAAATCCTGCCCTAAAGAACAAGATATTTCTTTAATGCAAACCAAACATGATGTAATGAGAACCCTTCAAAACCAGAGAGCAAAACATCCACTTATTTGTCAGAGGCTGACTTATTTTACCCTTCTTTCTTTCAAATACTGCCATAGAAAACCTGCTAAAACCTTTACCTAAATGCCAAGAAACATCCTCACAGAGCCCACATTTCAGAGCAGGCTACCCTGCCCCTTTGCAACTCATGCACAGTTTTAGGTACAACTTTAATACCTCATTAGCATAACACACTTTAAGCATATAGAAGGAATCAGAATATACCCTCTAAAGCCAAAGCTACTTACCGAATAGATACACAGAAATAGCTTTAGAAAGGTATTTAGGTTCCAGCACTGCTTCTCAAACACCAGGACAGCCCTAAAAGGCTTTTCTGCCTTTTACAGCCTACAAACAGTTTGGTTTGTTGTGGTTTTGGGTTCTGTTATTTTGTGTTGTTTGAGTGTTGTTTTGTTTGTTGGTTTTGGGTTCTGTTTCCTAAAAGAGATTCAATACCTATATTTTTACTCTGCCTCTTCCACTTTAAAGCTCAGACCTGCATTGCTTTTGTCTACTTTCAACATTAGGTTGTTTTTTACATGCTCTTAGCCAGCTGAAAGCCACTATAATTCTCTTTCCCTCAGTATTCGTGCTTTAAAGTACGATTTGTAAGACTCAAACACGCAAACTTGCTGAATTCTACCTAAAAAATGGTGATTATCATTCTTCTTTATACAGGCAGATACAGCGGCAAACTCACACATGCTGTATTCCTCTATCAGCACAAGGAAAACATTGCTTTCAGTATTTTAAGGAAAATGTTGCCTTTTTTGTTGTTTCAAAAGTATAATCAAAAGGGAAACATCCATAAATTAATAAATAGTTAAGATGCATTTAAATCACAGCCTACTGAGATATTCTAAGCTTTCCACTTAAAGGAAGTTACCCAGGCAGGCCCCACTGAAGTGAAAGATGAACCTTCATCTCCAAGCAGCCACCACTGAAACAGCCTCCACTTGAACTATTATTGGATAAAACCCTCCTCTTGGAACATCAAGCCCTGCATTTTCTTTGAACCCCTCTGCAGCTTCTTATAAACCTCAGAGAATTCAATTCCTCACAAGCCTTTTCTGAGAACTAAGAGCATTTTTTGCCATGAAAGAGGTTGAGGTGACCAGGGTTAACAAAGACATGGGGGATGTAATAAAATAAATCAGGAGCATGTTTTCGCCTCTATCAAAAGAGATCTGATGCTCCTCAATAGGGACAACAGCTTCGTATGAAATAGCCTGGATCAGGCAAAATTTATCCAGCAATGCTCAAATTCTCCTTTCTGATCTTACATTTGCAGGTCAAAAGGGGAGAATAAGAAGCTGGGCCACAGTTTGGGAAGAGTCAGTGAAGGTAAGCACTTCAATATGTGCTGCTTTCATAGCTGAAACTGCAATATGCAGTATAACCTGCACCCCTAACCATTAACTGGAGGAGGGTACTGTCTGCCAGCCTGGCACAAAAACAAAATAAATCATAAGTGGCTGATATTTTGAGATTAAGTGTAGTTTTAGAGAAGAAAATGAGTCAGGAGGGCTCACAGAGCCTGAGAATTCACAGAAGCAAATACCATGCACATTTTTCCTAGGTGTACCTCGGGCATCCTTAACAGTTGCCACTCGCTGCCTCACTGAGTGCCATGCAAAGGCATTCCCCGAGACATCTCTCTTGCCTATTTGGATGGGGGGAAACTCAGGTGATACAAATAGTGTTTATAACGCCATGTACAATGCATATAGAGAGGACTCACAGTGCCCATGGCAGGCATGCTTGTATCATCCACAAGAAAGCACTTTGACAAATACTCACTCTTCTCTGGATGGAAAGTCTCAGACAACTTCAGCCCAGTGGATCTGGGTCTGAGCTGAACCTTCTCTAAGGCTTACTTTATGCAGCAGAGCCTGTGGACAAGGAGTGCCTTATCCTACTGCACTAAATCCATCCCAGCCTTAAAATCAGCTGCAGCACTTTGGTCGCAGGGTCCCTGAAGCAGCGTATCCAGCAGCAGGGTGAGGATCCCAGCTCCCCAGGTTACTTACCACACATGGGTTTGCAGAAGTCCTCATGCACCTAATTCTGCAGAGAGGGTTTGTATTTCTGCCAGCATTACTGAGAAGTAAATACTGTGACCATACTGTAATTGCACATGCTTCAGATACTTCTTATTACAACTGTGAGCTGACCCGTTTTCAGACCTTTAAAGCCAAAACTGCTTGGCAAATGGGCAAAAATGTCTGCAGACATACTCTGTAGCAAAGAAACAGTGACCCTATTGAAAAATATCCAGAGAGACAGGAGAGAGCACAGGCTGAAAGGGACCTCTGATGGCAGAGTAACACATGGCCATTAATGTGGAGGCAGTTAGAGCAGGTATGAGGAGGATGGACTCCAAGAAGATCACCAAGCCCAATACTCGCATCACAGGCCAGTGCAGAGCCTGGAATAGCCTGCAGCATGATGAACCTCGCAGCACTCAGCTTTCAGTTACTCTATGTAACACAAAAGCTTCAGGAGAATCCACATCTTTGACCACCAAAGTGGCCCTGAGAGCATGAGCAGTTCATTAGATGAAAGCACATAAGTGAGCTGAGGTTTACCCCCCACCATGTTATTCACCTATGGTTTGGGGTTTGGTTTTAAACTCAAAGTGCCCACTGTTGCATAGACACATAAACCAAGACAATCCCATGCCACAAAGGTTTTGTAAGGTTTTGCCCCAAAATGGTCTTAAATCATTCTACCCTACAGAAAGCACATGTTTTTCAGTGTTTCTGTAGGACAGGTAACACTTACTATGTAATATTACTTTTCAAAGCACTTTGTAACAGCACTGACTTAATTTTGGATGGGAAGTAGATTAATATATAGCAGACATTACCCAGTTTCATGGCTCAGGAAACAGGTTAAAGGGTCTTTCATAGGCCTGGCGAAGAAACACTGGTAAATAGTGACAAATGCACACTATAAACTAAAGAAGTTCACAAACCCCCCAGACACAGATTTCAGTCCAGCCTGGCAGAATGGCTGTAAATTGCTCATGGATTCAGGAAAGATTCAGCCCAGCTCTCCGCCTGGCTCCAGAGCAGAGCTGCTCCAGCCCTGCAGCATCTCCATGGCCTCCTCTGCCCTCGCTTCAGCAGCTCCACATCCCTCTTGTGCTGCTGCCCCACAGCTGGATCAGGGCTGCAGGGGGGTCTCTCCCCAGAGCACAGCAGAGGGGGAGAATCCCTCCCTGAGCTGCTGCTCACGCTCTGGGGGTGCAGCCCATGGCATGGCTTTAATAAGAAAGCTGCTGCCCTTCCTCTACCAGAAGTGAAGTCACTCTGATTTTGGAGAAGGACTGAACCAGGAATCAAGCTGCAAGGCAGAAAGCTCATTTAAAGACTCACAGCTTTTATTAGGAAGCATCAGCACTGAAGAGGCCTCTCAGAGAAGGACCTTATTACAGGAAGTGGTAGAATACAGGCTTGAAGATGCTGAGATAGTTCTCTGCCAGTAAAGCAAAGGCAATTATAACTTCAGTGAATTTCCAGGAGCCGATCACTTAGCAACACACAAAGTGCTAATGACACACACATATAAAGTCAGTCTGTGAAAAGGGGCAATGTCTTTTGCCTTTAATTCAGTTAAAATGCAAAAGACTCCTCTTACAGACAAACGGAGAGGGGAAAGCACGAAGCCCTTGAATGAGCAGGCGGCAGGTCTGAGCCTCACTCACCCAGTTGCAGCAACACTCACCCCAGTGCCCACATCCAGCCTCATCTGGCTCTGAGCCATGGAAAGGGCTGTGAAAGCCCTAAAACCACCAGCGACCCTGCAGACTGCAGTGCTGCCACCATTCTGCCCTGCCCCTGGTTACACAGAACACATCCAGTTGATTCCCCTGTTCAATCCATAGCAATTGGGACTTTCATCCCAATTTCATACAGCAGCACTCCCTGGTTAGGGAGCAGAATTGTCTTTTGCTAGGCATTCTGTTCTGCACATCCCCTTGGCTTGAAGGAGGCAGGCGAGCAGAGAGCAAGCATTCATCTGAAATACTATTTCTATTATTCATTCTGTTTCCCATGAGTGGTTCATTTATATCCCAGAGTTGCAAATATTTTGTTCCAAAACTTCAAGGTTTTTCACAGTAGCTTTTCATAAACAGTTTAGACATAAGCAGTCCTTCAGCTTAAACCCTTATCACCATTTACAAAACCAGCCTAAGTTGACACAAGGAGCCAAGGCTTGCCACTGATTTCACACCATCACGTGCACATAGTAGGAATGCAAAATGAAGGTGGAATCACAGCTTTTTATACACAAAGCAAGCTGAGAGAGATTCTGAGGCTCAGGCTTTATTTGGACCATGACTACTGATAGCCACTAATACTAGTTAGGTGTAGACAAAACATACCCAGGTGAATCCTTTGGCTTCCCAATAGCATCAAATCCCCCGAACAAAGCCTTACTCAGTTAGCTTTAGTTGCCCTTGGGAGGGATGGGGTTGGGGGAGTCCTCTCAGCAGCATTTTCATTGATCGCAAAGCTAATGCTCTTTGTAAGAAGTAGGTAGCTAAGCCGACATGGCAGTCTGTATGAGAGCTGGACAAGCCTACAACGACCCTGCAGAAAAATCTGCTCAGAAATGAACTAGCTCCAAAGTATTCGCTATCAGCCAACAACCAACTGAAAAACGCATTATCATCTCTTGCAGGAGTTTGGTAGCTGCAGGTGAATCACCCAACGTTAAGGGGCTTTGCATAGTATAATCTAAAAAGTCAGTTTAGATTACTAGAATTTCTTGTCTGGTTTGTTTTTCAACTTCATAACTATTATTTCAGTGTATTAAGCTTGGGCAATAGCGCACAGGACCAAAGCAAGCTGGTAACACAACAGGACTGCACAGCTCCAAACCCCTGTGACGTAAAAGTGATGCACTGCCAGTGCCAGAGCTACTCAAAATACTTCAGAATCACTGAGCTTCACTCTTCACGGTGCGGGGCACTGCAGCTCCTATTCTGTTAACCTGGAAGATTCACAACAGAGGGATTTATAATGCTTAGCTCCCCAATATCAAGGCACTTTATTCACTATAATAAGCAACGTAGGAGCTGCTTAACACCCAACAGCAGCAGCACGGAACAATTTAGGAGAGTTGAAGACAATTTCTGTATTTAATTGAAGAACTACCTATGCAGCTGAGAAGGTGCAATTGCCAAAGATCAATAGTGAATTTTGCAGCATCTCTTCTGTGAAGAACAAGATGCCATTTTCAAAGACTAGTCATAGTTAGATTTAATGTAGGAGGCAAAAATAGGTTTTTCCATGATTTCTACATTCAGTCCCAAGTGAAACTCATTATAAGAACATCATTTTTATGCAGTAACATTCATCTACCCAGAAATAAAAGCCTACTTTTGAACAGGAGAGCCGGCAAAAGTCATGTCTTACTCAACCCAAATCTGGTTTTGCCCTGTCCACGCATAAACACCACCTGATTAAAACCTCAGCTCGCTTTTACTCTAGTGCATAGTTACAAACAACTTATTCCAGTAACATCTTTTACACTCTTAGCTGTACCACAGCAGCTTCCAAGGCTGTTCTTCGTCTTGTGACACAACTGAATTCTGCACTTTCCTTGGGGCTGGATGTGATACAGGAAAATAACTCCGCTGCAAAGTCTCTTTGCTCTGAAATGTTAAAGCTGCATCTCAGGAAGTGACTTGTCTTGCTGGAGAACTCTTTCTCCAAAGAACTACTTGGAACTTAGAACAGCCTTGATGCTATGCTATTAAAATCGCTACTATAATAAAGGTTAAGCATCATTACCACGCCATAAGGTAAGGTCCACATCGCGCTCCACGCACAGCAGATCCCATAAAACACCTCACCACCACTTAGCCCTGTGGTAACAAGAGAAGCCTGAAGCCTTAACACTGTGCTCAGAACAGCTTTTCAAGCGTCTGCCCCACCAATTGTACACAAAGAGATGTCATGTACAGAAAAAAATTGCACTGGTGCCACCATTCATCATCACTGTGCTCATTTTCAGAGGAATTTTCTCTCTTCTGCTGTAAGTACATAGACCAATCTTCCTCCTACATCTGAATGTAGGAAGTTGTGCTGCAGCAGCTCAAGTGTTAACACATAAATACAGGCTGTTTCCCTTAAATACGTACTTAGGTTGTTTTCAAGACAACTGAATTTTTCAGACCAAAGTATCAGCTGAAGAGAGCAAATATTTGAATGGCATTCAGTGTAAAAAATGATGACTAACAGAACAAAATGGTGCAATTTCAAGAGCTCTACTTTATAATCATCATTTGGAGCAGAGTAGGGAACAGTGCTACAAGCAGCAGGGGTATAAAGCCAGCAGTTCCTGCAATCAACTTGTGTTTCTTTACAGAGATTCTGTAGCTCCACAGAGCTGACACATTTTTAAATCACCCTGCCTATTTGAAAAAATACATCCCTTATTCCTGCTCCCACTGCCGGGTCTCTAGCTGCGTGTGCAGCTCCTCGGGCCTGCTTCTATTTCCTGCTAGTAAGCTGGGTTTAGCCCAGTCCCCATTGGAGATGACCAGTGTTGACGGTTACCTCTATCCTAGATCCCAGTACAACACAAGCAAACTCTTCCCTCCCCAAAGCTGCTTCTCAGAGACATACCCTGCTGCAAGAAAACACTGCTCCAATCTGGAGCTTCAGATCAGCAGTCACCATTCACCCCATGGCTTCCATCTGGGGCAGCCTTCCTTTGGGGTTACCACAACAGCCAGGGACCACCCTCAATGAACAAATCCCAAGGCAATTCAAAACATGCTATAAACATGTTGCAATAGGATGAGTGGTGATGGTTTGAAACCAAAAGAGATAGATTCAGACTGGATGTGAGGAAGAAATTGCTTAAAAAATGAGGTTGCTTAACATGGCCCAGGTTTCCCAGAGAAGTGATGGATGCCCCATCCCTGGAGATATTCAAGACCAGGCTGCATGTAGTTCTGGGCAGCCTGATGTACCTGAAGATGTCCCTGCTCATTGCAGGGGGGGTGGACAAGATGAGCTTTGAAGGTCCCTTCCAACCCAAACTGTTCTGTGATTCTACGATCTATTGCAAAACATTTTGCATTCTCAGAAATAGGTGATAACCCATTAGCTGAAGGGAGAACATCCACCAGAGCAGATCTGCTGCAGGAGACAACACATGAGGACAGGCCCTGGCTTTCCCTGCATCCCAGTGCAGCAGCTCTCTGCTCCCAGCACTGCAGGGTATAGGGAAAGCCTTTCTCACATCCTCCAACACGTGCTTGCCCAGATACAAACTGCATGAGACTGCTATGTTTTTGTAATGCAACATCAACTACCTCCCTAGATTTCATTTTCCTTACTTACAGCCAGGTATTACACCAGGAGTAGCGCTGGCATTACAACCACCAGGCATTAAGAAACATGAATAAAGACTGTATTGCTGAAGTTGTAATTTCCACTTCTACAGAGGTCTTTATTAGGATCCTGTCAGAAACCATGGCCATGGTAATTGACTGCCCGACTGACCCTCAGTCTTGTGTAAATCCCACCTCCGTGCTGCATTTTATGGATATCAAACTTTAACGTACCAAAGAGAGCGTGCAGCCTAACAAAAGCAAGAGTGATTTGTGCCGCGCTGCAAACTGCAATCACAGCCTTCAAAACATTCCTTCCATCTCCGCTAGGTGAAAAATCACAGCGAGGCAGTCAGCAGACTGCTTATGCATAATTGAAGAACCTCATTGAGTTTCCACCAAGTCAACGAAAAATCTCCTACAAACCTTAATGCCACCTGAATTGTGCCACAGGGACCGAAGCAGACGATTCCTGGCTCTTTGTACAAGATGAGTTTTGCAATGTAAGCTGACCTATACTTGCTTTTCCTCCACCTTCATTCTTTGCTCAAATAAAATGGAATAAGAATTTAAAGCAAAAGTAGGAAAACAAGAGTAAATCCCAGCATTCTGCAGTGCCAAAGGAAAAAAACACTTCAGTGGACTGTAGCTTCACCTTTCAAGTCACTGAGGTGCTCTGCATGACACAGCATGGCTTCTGGAGTGGAGCAGGGAGTTTTGGCCGGTCTGAGAGAGATGCTCCATGCAGGACTGCTGCTTGGCACAGCACTGACAGCTTCTCCAGGGAATCTTGGAAAAGGCGAAGATGTTTATGGCACCCAGATCACCCCAAATACAGACTTAGCCATCAGGGCTTGGGTTGCTTATTCTAATGAAAACAAACAAAACCTCAGCGTTAGGAGGCTCCCTCACACTGCACTAA
Organism: Psilopsiagon aymara; assembly: GCA_024733675.1. NCBI lineage: Eukaryota > Metazoa > Chordata > Aves > Psittaciformes > Psittacidae > Psilopsiagon > Psilopsiagon aymara. Next base: position 20,178 of record JANRGW010012085.1, read on the forward strand.
AAAGACTGACCCATACATCAGCCTTGTACCTCCACACTCTCAGAAAGATCCCTCAGGCATGCAGATGACAGCTTCCTCCGTGTAGGAGATGGCTTATCACAGCCAGGATTGTTAGATGCCTGATATTCAAAGTTGAAGTCAGCGCTTTCAAACTGTATGAGCTGCTCGAAAAGAAGCCCATACAAATGGTCTCCTTCCATCTCCACGACAACTGGGCAACAGTCTGTAGCCCAATTTGTGTGTGGCATGTGTGCATGAAGAGTAAATATGAAGTGCCTAAAACCCATTTAACATGTCAACTTCGGTACTGGCGCCTTCCACCACCTATTCAGCATTTCAAAGCAGTACAGGCCCTGTTCTGACACCTTCAGGATGCATTTTCCAAAGCAGCAGAACACTATTTTTACAAGCAGCAGGCATGCCTTCACCATGGCAGGTATAAACGCATTGCCTCTCCCAAAGCCACCTATGTAACAGGACATGGACTGGCAGCACTAGTCTTATGACTTTGATTTTGAGATGAGGAGAAATTGTTCACAAAAAAGTCTGCAGTAAGTAAAACCATTGCTATGTAAGTACAGTAGAGAACTGTCCTACAAATCTGTAGCTTGCTCCAGTTCCTGGCAAGCTACAGATTTATGGAGGCTTTGCAAAGCTGACCCCTTTGCCGAGGTCTGTAGCAGTGCTGCCACAACAGGGACTGCACAGAACCACGTGAGAGAAGGCAAACTCCCTGTTAAAAGTGATTTACAAATACCTGAAAGGCAGCCTTGTGCTTCAGGAACCACCTCAGCAGCAGCAACGAGCATTCGATGACTTCTGAACATGAAGCAGTTAATATTTGCTCTAAATCACCAGTCTCCCATACCTGCCAGCTTCATCATTTGTTACTCTTAATTAGCAACTATTACATAAAGTATACAGAAACAGGTCGAGATTCAAGTGTTCAGATAAGCCCCCTCTTGCCATAAGTCAGAGAGGCAGAAGTGTTCCATTATTCATCAGGAGGTGTTGACAGAACGCGGTGTGTGTTATTTCATCAGGGTCTGCGAGCACTAAGTTTCTAAATATATTTTCAGCTCTATTTATCAGGGACCTGTTTCTATTTTCCCCGTGGCACAAAGCAGCTGTGATACAAGCACGCAGCCACTGTCAGAAACGTGCCCACAAATAAGAGAAAGCCTCGAGCAATCGGATTTCATTCAGAGAAGTTGCAGAAATCCCACAACCTGAAAACCACCCTTCATTCAAACACGCTCCCTAGAAAAGGAACCGAGTGCCATTCATTCCCTGCCTCCTGCCCTGTGCCATCACAAGACTTCCTGAAATTAACCCTTCGCCCTGGCAGGCCCAGAAGGTGCCTATAGAATCTATACAGGGCAATCAAGAGAATCAAGATAGGACATTAGTTTGATATCAGAATCAACTCTTAAAGCCATGATTACCCCTCAATAGGTTCATATGGCAATTTATAAGCTAGAATGAGCATCTCCTCAAGTCGCATTTGGCCACGCTGAAAAATTCTGCACTAATTTCTGCAAGTGTTTTAGCATCATTAGGAAAGTCAATCTGAGTTGCCATTACATGTATTATGACAGCACTTTGAAACACCCGTCAGTGGTCAGACACTGAAGACACACAAGATAAAATGCTGCCTTAATCAAGGTGGCACTGAAGGCCTCAGAAAGGGAGAAGGAAACATCTCCAGTGTTGAGAACAGGAGTAAATCAGGCAGTGAACAGGAAAGATCTTCTCTCTGCCAGCAGCACTCAGCCTCCAGACCTCTGAGATGGGTTTCTACAATCCTCAGGGCAATATTATCACTTCAACTTAAGCCAAGTCACAGGAGAAAGGGGGCTTACCTTGTACTCCAGCTTCTGTCTTAAAACACATGAACCCCCCAACACTGCCGGACAAATCAATCTGCTTTAACTCAAAAGCATTGCTGTGTTCCATAACAAACAATCCAGGGTAACCATGGAGGTAACCATCCGAGGTAACCATAGCCTTGGAGAGTGGAACATAACTGCATCTGATTTAACAAAGGCCTCTCCCAAGAACAAGCTGGAATTCTGACAGCTTAGCTGAGGTATTCTTTAGTAACAAACCAGAGACTGTTCCAAACACAGAGAGAACCAGACACGTAGGATTTGCAGCCTGTAAACCCAGATGGCATCGTGCAGCTAGTCGCAGGATGCATGCTCCAACTGCAAAGAGACAACAAGCTGCTGGCCAGGGTACAGCAAGGATTGGAAGAAATGCTTTATAAAGCCCTATTACAATGCTGCAAGACAACAACATGCACATATGAAGTATATTTAACCTAGCCAAAACTGTGGACTCCCAGGGTGATCCTAAGGTTTGTTTTTGTAGGGTCCTCAAGGTCATTGCTGCCATTCCTTCTGTTCAGCAGGCCAGTGTTCCTTTGGTTTGTAATGAGAACACAACGGCCCTCTGAGCCAGGCGCTGCAGCAGCAGACACGTGGGAGAGGCTTCATTTTACTTCTGTGTACACCCACAAGCAATCAGGAAAAGGAAGACTACAAAGAATAAAGGTACTTCAAAGAAATAGAAATCCCTGCTTGTTTTTTCCAACCTCTCAATGAGTTAGACAATTTCTGAAGCTGTTTATGTGCCAGTTTAAACTAAATGAAGACATTGCAATGAATGAATTTTTGCTGCATAGTGCCTTTTTAAGGGTGAAGAACATCCATTATGAGACTATAAAAAGCAGCAAGAGCAAACTGTGCCCTGTTTATCTTGTCACTTGACACATCAAAATACCCACTTAGTGTCAGCATAACAGACAAAAGTGTCTACAAAAGCAGAATTTTGCTCTGTGATTGGAATACTTGCCCTTATTTCAATGACAAGCCTTGCTAATAGAAAAGCTCCTTAATTACATGCTATTCTTCTGTATTTATGACACTGCAAACCGACAGTCATGTAATAAGAAAGGCTGGTTCTGTGGATGGGACTTCAGATGCAGTTCAGCAAATATTTGGAGACGGGCTGCTTGTATTGGGCAGCGAGACTGCGAGATGCATTAAACATCAAATCCACACCACTTCCTGTGAGGCTATTTGGTCAATACTACAGTGGGACACAGCTCACTGAATGGTAACCATATTTTCATCTTTCACATCATACCTGCTTTCACAACCCTTACAACAGAGATGATTTGTTACTGACAAAGATATTAAAATGCACTAAAACCTTCTCTTATCTCATGGTGTTTGTCACTACTTTGTATAGAAAATGGCACTTGGGAAGTTTTGAAGTCTCGGGCACTTCCTTTTAATTACTGTTTGCCATTGGTGGGCTCCTAGTGAAGTTCTGTGGAACAGACTGAAGAGACTGCAGCTGAGCCACTGCTTTGTCATCTCACAGGTCTCCAGAGGAGAGCCCCAGTTTCTCTCTCCCCTTCTCTAGCCAGCCTCCAACACCTCATCCCTGATGCTGCATTAGGGCCATTTCTACTCCCAGAAGTGGACTGCAGGACCTCACCACTGCTCCACACAGCTCTGCCCAGAGGCACAGCTTCGGAGATGTGCCAAAAGCCATCGCTCCCAAGGGATGGATGGAGCAGGGAGAAGCTGGAGAGGAAAAGCTGTGACTGGCAGCAGGTAGTTAGTTGATGCACAGGATGCTGCACTGCAATGGGGACACGCAGCCACGGGCTCTGCTCCAGGCTACGCTGTGGCCAGAACAGTCTTTTGGTTGTACTGAAGCAACCGAGGAGGTTTGCTTATTCCCAGTCCACATCCGTGGTGCATTTGCAGAAGCAGCTTTGTAAGCACAGGGAAAGTTTCAGGAATCCTCATAAAAAAATTCCAAGTTAAACCTGGCAGACTGAGTTATAATGTGCTCACCGGAATTTATTCTGTTGTATTCAGTATAACCATAGAATCCCAGATTGGTTTGGGTTGGAAGCTCATCCAGTCCCAACCCCCTGCCACGGGCATGGACACCTTCCACCAGAGCAGGGTGCTCCAAGCCCCATCCAACTTGCCCTTGAACACTGCAGGGATGGGGCAGCCACAGCTTCTCTGGGCACCCTGTGCCAGCGCCTCAGCACCCTCACAGGGAAGAGCTTCTGCTCAAGAGCTCATCTCAATGTCCCCTCTGGCAGCTTAAAGCCATTCCCCCTTGTTGTGTCACTAGAGGCTCTTCTAATCAAGTCAACGACTTGTAATCAAGTCCAAACCTTGGGATCAAGTCCAAGCTACTTGAAGTCATCTGTCTGGCCAAGATCTATCAATGCACCAAGTTTATCATTTTCTGTAAGTTTGCTTTTTTTCTGAACACTTTTCTAACTTACACCTTATACTATTTCATACTCTGCTTATTCCTTAAGTATTAGGCATCTTTCATTAATGTAGATATCAAGGTAACAGAAGGCTAATACCCTGTGTTACCTTCTTTCCAAATATGAGTAAAAGACCTAGCCCAGATAGATAGTTTTAACTTTGTACTCATTTAGTGCATACACACAAGGCACACACACACACACAACTTAGCGTCCACCTTTTCTTTGTAATTCACAGTATTTTGTTTTGTCCAATCAGCTTTTCTGCTTACAATGGCATTAATTTAATCACTTGGTTAAAGTAAGTGATCAGTCAAATCTCAGCTGAATCAGACATATTCATGGCCCTAGTACAGGACAATCTTAGTCTTCTATGGCACAACAAATCTTCAAGTAATTTAGCCATAGCTAAATAGATTCCTGTTTGATTCACCTACAGGTTCAGGTGCTATGAAGAAATAAATTGCAGAGAACACTGGAATTCTTGCCCCATTCCTCTTCTATTGAACTGTATCCCTATCCTTACCACCACTTTGCAACCTTTAAGTCCTAGATTTGCACCACCACATTGTCATACCCACCAGACCCAGAGACCCAGACCCAGGCAAATGATTTCAGATTATATGCAATTCTGCTGCTTTGAAGCAATTACACTGGAAGGGTGGAAGAAGAGGGGAACAAGGGACAAGGATTACAAATACCTATTGCTTCAAAATGATTGCCCTAAAAATCACCTCCAATCTTTGCTCACAATCTGTTCATCCCTGATTGCCAAAAGCAAATGAAGCTCTTAAAGATACTTTGGCTTTGATTGCAAGAGATTATCCGAACTACACTGTTGGAACGTGGTTATTTCTTTTTAATTGAAAAACATAACCCACAAAACCCCAACCACAAAAGAACAGGTTGCCCATAGAGGTGGAGGCTGCCCCATCCCCGGAGACATTCAAGACCAGGCTGGGTGTGGTTCGGGGTGACGTCATCTACTTGAAGATGTCCCTGCTCATTGCAGGGAGTCGCACTAGATGAGCTTTGAAGGCCCCTTCCAATCTAAAATGTTCAATGATTCCAGTACACAGCCGTGCAGATAATGCATGGGAAAGAAAGAGTCTTCCTCTGATAGGAGGAAGCTCCTCCAAGGAGCTGCAAGACCAAAGGGAGCCTAGTAACTGCTATCTCCAGTTCTGAAGCCTGTGAAGCTCTCACTGGGAAGAGCTGCTCCTTTTTGACCTTTATCCAGAGACTTGCAGGACATGCCTAGTTCTACAGCCTGAGCTGCACAAGTGCCCTCTTCACTCACAGAAGGTAATTCTTCTCCCCTTTTTTTTCAGTTGTCTTACATTAAGGTGGTGCAAGCTATTCTTAATCAAAGACTTGGCTAATGAAAGTCTAACTGAAGTTACTGTCAACTCTTTTTCCTCTGACTCAGGATAAGCCAATTTGGAAAGGTTTGCATGCCAGACAACAATGTGAACAAAGCCAAGGGAAAAGACACTGTTTATAATAGAAAGATTCATAATGAATAAGGTGCTACAGCAACCAGTTAAAGAAACATCCTGAATCTGGGAACATGCACAGATCTTTCCCCTGTTAAAACCAAAACCTTAGCCACTCAAACACCCCTGCTTTCCTTTCCTCGTCTGCCAAAGAACGAACCCACACTACACCAGCTTGCAAAAAAAACCCAACCCAGTTTTAATGTGGATGTTTACCTCCAGTTCACTTAAGAATCAGTTAAGCGCACATTAAGTTTTAATGTGGAAAGGCACCGTGTGTCAGCTCCATCTGCTGCACAGCGACTGAAAGGTAAGAGCTGCAGCTCAACTCTAATTTGGAAACTGGCATCTTAAGATTCCCTCCCCCCTAAAACCCCATAGATGACAAGCTTATGTTTTCTAATGAGAATTATTTAAGGGGCATGAAATTCATGTGGCTTTGACAGATGTTTGTCTGTATCCTCCATCTGAGTAATTCATTTGTTATGTCAATGATACAGGAAAACAGGAAGATGCTCGAGGCAGAGATCTAGCATCACTTTGAAAACTTACAGAAGGAAGAACAAGTTTACTCAGAAGGAGCCCATGGAGACCAGCACAGACTGTCCACTTGCTTAACTCTTAAACGGAAAAGGAAAGACCCTGCTTGTCATGTGTTACTTCTCACTACCGTTAGGAGAAAGCACAACAAAACAATTGCCTCGCTTTTCCCTTGTGTAATTCAGGCCAGCAATCAGAATGCCTCTCCTGCAGGTTTGGTTTGGGGCACTCTTTATACTTGCATCACTTTATTAGCTAATACTTTTCACTTGTAACTGGAACTGACAATAGACCAGGTTTAAAAATCACATCATCCTTTCTGAACAAAGAACCAGTAATTCATTTGTTTGCATCAAAGTTTCACTGCACCTTTTCATCCTCCTCCTGTTGTTCATTATCCATTGCCTAGTAACTTCCTACAACCTTTCAGGGAGCACACAGCAATTCTGCCACCAGCTAAGAGGAAAAAAAATTAAAGCTAGTCAGCTTTTATGATCCTTGTCTAATCCTAAGCCTTTTGTATTGCTCTATTTTGGCAAAGAAACAGCACCAGAATCTTCGGCCTCAAAGTGCTAATTAAAATCCTCATTACTGAAGCCCATTAAAAGCATCTATAAAAACCTCAGACTGGTAATGACTTATGTCAGGCGTGAATGGTGAAAGATGTACAATGTTAGCAGAAGAATAATAGGCCACACGCTACTCCTGTTTGTAGAGTAGGTGTGCAAGCATTTTCCTATTTGTTTTTATAAATGAGGAAGTTCATGTCACCCAGTGTTACACAATGGGGTTTGGGATTATTATGTTAAGGCTTCAATGGTCAATGTAATTCAGAAGTGGGGTTGCTCTTTGCAAAGCCTAGGATAAAGAACTACTCACTGAGCATGATCTGGGAACAGTGTTCAAGATACATTAGCACTGAAGGAGAGAATATATGCACTCAAGAACTGACACAGAACAGGAAGAAGGTCAGGCAGATACTACTGCACCTCTTAGATTAAGTCTGTCAGTCTGTTCCATAACCTAACAGATGTCTCTAAAATGTAGATACAGTGGGTTGAAGCAGAGTTATCCTTGAACTTCACCTCTGGCTTCTTCAGCTTTCCTTGCTTAGCATATGTTCACTCTACTTTTACTACAAAACTAAGTCAAATAAGAAAGGAAAATATGGTAAGCCCCACTCCCTTTGCCTACACAGTCCCACCAACATAAACACATACATATGTTAGAATCTACTAAGGAGATCACACAGGATGCCTACATATCAGTGATATGTAGAGTAATACGTATTTAAATGCCTTAAGCACTCTCAAAGGCTTCTTGGAGTCCCTTAAACATTTAACTCATAACATATCTTTAATACTGTTATAGGACTGCTTTGCACAGGGTATTTTGAATCTGCAACCATATACCACAGAATCCCAGACTGAGTTGGGCTGGAAGGGACCCTAAAGCTCCTCCAGTCCCAACCCCCCGCCATGGGCAGGATACCTTCCACTAGAGCAGCTTGCTCCAAGCCCCGTCCAACCTGGCCTTGAACACTGCCAGGGATGGGGCAGCCACAGCTGCTCTGTATATATACATAATTTAGGGGGGGGTTTTAATGCAGAATGCTTATCACTCCAACCAACATCACATTTTATGTTGCCTCAGAATGTCTGCATTACTGGAATGCTCCACTAAACCAAAGGAGAATTTGGTCTTCACCGTGTAGAAACCGTATATCCTAACGTATTGTGATTTACCTGAGGATTTTCTTAGGAAAATCTGCAGTTATTATCAAGCTTACCCTAGAAGAGAACAAGGACAAATACCACGATTATGCAAACCCCTTAGAATAATGAAGCAGCACTACAGAGACAGAGCATAGATCCTGAGAACATGCAGCCCCTCTGGTTTATGCTATGAAATTAGCACTACTTTCTTATGGAAACCCTCACTTCCAAAAATGTGCTCATTATTTCTTCTCAACAAGACTGCAGTTAGAGAAACAGGTTAGAACTACACATGCATTACATTAACAATGTTTAAGCATCTCAAGGACTTTATCACTAGAAAGCAGGTACATTTGCTACCCTGAAGCACTGAGAAATGACCTGTCTGCAGAAGCCAAGACCTGGAAGAGCTATCTATCTCCCATATGCTCAGTCTTTATGGATACAGAATGGATTGCCACAAAGTACGGGTCTTATACAGCAGGAGAGACAAAAGAGATTCTGACCATGTAGGGGCTGAGCTACATCCAAGACAGAACCAGCTGTTTAAATAATGGACTGAGCAAAGAGCAACTCCCTCCTGTAGAACATTCCGTCACCACCATAGGGTGCACAAACAGCAAGAACATCCCGGGACAGAGCTGCTTCAGGCAATCAGTCCGACTCTGACAACATCTTCTACTCAGACCCTGGGCTCAGTGGCAGACACCAGAGGTTGTAGCAGCAAAGGCAGTGGCAAATCAGGGAACAGGATACTATCGCTGGTCTCACACGAAGGATTTTCGTTGACAATATAATCCAGCAGAAATTCTGGACTCTCAAACTATGGCTCCATGGAATGTTAGGAAGCAATTCAAGCAAGTAGTGAAGCCAGAAAATAGTGAAGTGTTCAGACACTCAGCCTTGAAACTGGAGAGTCCTCTTTGGGTTCATTCAGAACACTTGGGCAGACCATTCCTTGGTTTCCCAAATAGAATGCAAGAATAACAAAAAAAGCTGGCAGCCAGTTCATGGCCAGCTCAGTCATATTTCCACAGTCCACCCATTAACCATGAGCATCCTTGCTCTGTTTGTTCAGCTTCCTCAGGTTTCTTTTTTCATCTAAAAAACACTGCAGCAGAAGGCCAAGTAGCTACCAAGTACTGGTTCATACGGTAACTCTGCTTTTGGTCTGAGTAAGTCCTTTTAGGGAACTACCCACTACACCAAGCCTTCGAGGAGAGCAACACTATTTCTCCCCAAGAGGACCCAGAGAACCTACCAGAGGTCAACTCTTCCTTCAGAATCCAGAGTCAGAAAAAGACTTTTGCTTTGAGTTTCAAAGATAGATTAATCTCAAAAAGCAGGTATGGGTTGCTTAAAGGCAGGGCTATTTATGCTCTCATTTTAAACTGAGGGCTGCTGGACCAATTTGTCTTCAGCATCCCCAAGCAATACACACTGTGCTTCTCTCCCCTACAGTGTACACATCACTCAGTGATGACACCTTTTTCCACACACTGATGTGTTTCTCCAAGGTCTGTAAGTAAGGCTATTAAATGATTCTGATACCTAAATTCTGAAGGAAGCTGTGGAAAACATCCCCTATGGAGCTGCTGAGTGCAGAGCAGCCACGCCAGCTGACTTGCAATTATGTGTTGGTGCTGCAGGACCTCAAATAACCTGGGAGCTCATAGTGACAGCAAACTCGGTTCTTGAAAGTCCAATATTCATTTACAACAGCCAAAGTGCACAATCAAAGCTGTGCTCAAATATCCTGCCAGTGATATCTTGGTAGAATTTAGTCTTCTGTAGCTGTGTTCCTGACAAGTCTATTGTCACTTTTGCAGAGAGATGCCTTGGTCAGGAGGTGACGGCCAGCAGCACTTATCAAAGCAGCTTATTTCAAACCAGGCAGCAGGAAAAGATTATGAAAAAAAAGAAAAAGAGAGAGCTGTGACATCTCAGCAAGCCAAGCTTATCTCAGTATGTTCTCAGCACATATTGAATGACTCTGTGAGCAGAAATCCTCATCTTTGTTGCAGAGGTGAAACTTTCCTCAGTTTATGCATCAGAGCTGCAGGGGTTATTAGAAAGCTCCTGATTTAAATGAATTCTTGCTGGAGTTGTTATATTTGCTTAAGCACAAAAGGACTTTCTTCTCCCCCAGCTGAATAGTGGTAAGTCATCTTAATTCAGGCATATGATAGATTTACAGTATCTACAAAAGAAGGATTTGATTGATTGAGTCGCAGGTTCATTTTAACGTAAGTGATATGCTCCAACCTTTACCACTTCTGCAGTTTGGAAGAACAAATGAAGTTTGACTGTGTAATAAACAAACCCACATGAAGAAACGGAAAGACTGGAGCTATCCAGAGAACATTCTGTAACGACACTCTTAGAACACTTCAAATCACAACTCTTGAGTACACGACACATCACTTCTGCACCATGCACAAGACAGGCCAGAACAAAACTTGACTAAACCCAGGAGCAAGCCTGTTAATATTTATCTTCAAAAGAATTTTTCTCTCTGTTACATGGAAGTGTGTGTCATATTTAAATGCAGCTCCAGCAGTTTTTGCCTCCAGTCCTTGTTTCTGTGTACAGCTATTGTTTCTTACTTCAAAATTCAGCAGAGTAATCTTATTCCCCTGACAAAGTTAACTATGATAAATAAATTATAGGGGCATCCCAAGTAATGTCCTTGATTTAATCAACAAGAAGTTAAAGAGGCCAAATTGATAGCAGGAATTAGGCAAGAGGAGCTGATGGGTATTTGAGATATGTTCAGCAGATAGGACTGTGGAATCAATATGGGATTTCAGCAAGTGAGGGCACCCATTACAGAAGCAAGTTCAAGTGCTTTACTTTCTCCTCTTCACCTCCCCAGAAGACAGCCAGTGGTAGGGCGAAGCAAGGAGGCACAAAAGGTTAAAGCTTTCAGTTAGTAATTTTTACTGAAGAAGTCCCAGAAACCCTCATAGCCTTCACTATGCTTTAATAATCAGAAGTATGCACAAAAGGCTTTCTGACTGCCTTTTGTCCACCTTTGAAGAGATGAGATCTATAGCTCCATTTACAAACAAAGGCTGAACGAAAGCATCAATGAAATCATGGGTTCAAACTTAAACAAGGGAAGTTTAGTTGGATATGAGGAAGAAGTTCTTTCCTGTGAGGGTGGTGAGGCACTGGAATGGGTTGCCCAGGGAAGTTGTGAATGC
>JANRGW010012089.1:0-32469 GCA_024733675.1 Psilopsiagon aymara
GACATTGTAATTTATATTGCTGATATTTCCATAGAAGTCAATTAGGAATTACAACTTGTTTCATTATAACAGGAGCTAAATTGGGGCTGTGCCTCTACATGCAAGCTGTTCACAGATTTTACACTATTAGAGTGCCAGAAATTAATAAAGCTTGCACCAATACCTAAAACTAACCCCCAAGTTAAGCCATTTAGCTTCTGTGGACCATAAATGTGGGCATGCAGTTTGCTTGACGTTTCTGTACTCATCTGAGGATAAGAGACAGAAACCAAATTTTGACAAGCACACAATTCCAAACGAGTGATATTGGAGGGACCAAACACATCCACCTGGCTTAGCTGTAGTCCTACCAAGAAATCAGAAAGGTTGTTAAATGCTTCTTATTGTAGTGGGAAAAGAAGTACTCGATTACTGGCTATCACCCTCTTCAGTGACATATTTAATATTTAAAAAAATTACTCCTGTTTTGGTAAACTTTCTGAACCTTTAGTTGTGAGCAAGGTACTATATCTCACTAAGCATCTCTATGGCTTAATTTTATTCTGCCAACTTTCTTGCTCAAGGTTTGGACAAATATTTAGCAGTGACTAGACACCTGTCCCTTGTTACTGACCTCCGTGGCAAAACGGAGGGTTGCGCTGAGATTTCTAATAGCACTAGAGGAAAGATACATAAAGCACTCTTGAGCTTCCTCTGCTCTCATCTTAGGTGACCTACTCAGATCACTCAAGTTTTTATAATTTCTTACCTTCAACTATAAGACTCTTTAAACAGAAAGACATAAAATCATGTACTCCTGCATAGATCATTATATCATAGATTTTAACATACATAACTGTACTAAACTTCACAAGATTATTTTATAATCTCATTTGCACCAAATATTACTCTTGTCTATAGCTTGGGTTCAGAAAGTAACATGCTTATGTTTGCTTGACTTTCTGCATCAGCAGACTTGAGATATTTCATGGCATAAAATTACTATTTGATACGAACATAGAGGATAATAATTAACCACAAGCAAAAAATCAATGGACAAAAAGCACTTAGGAAAACAGAGAGGACAGTTCTTGCCCCAGACAGTAAGTCCTCTCTTCCAGTTCAGTGCACTACCACAAGCCTGTAACATTACCCAGCTTCGAGGGTATCAGCAAAGGCCAGTGAACACAGCATAATCATCATGTGTATCATAATTACAGAAACATCTGTTCCAGATGTTTTTTGATGCACTGTGAATCACCATTTTTTGTAATAGCCTGCAAAAGTTTACATTTCTTACCTACAGCAGACTGATTATTCTTATTATTTCAAGTGAAATTAATGCTCATTAAAGGTACTAGAAGACAGCCATAAAGAATAAGAGCCAACATTTATTACCAGCCAAATAATATTATAGCAGCATCATCAGTGCAGGTTTTTCTCAGTGCTGTACCAACACACATACAATATTATGGAAGCCGATTACGTGACCTGACCCCCCATAGGAACACTGAAATGGCACAGCAATACACAGCTTCACTCAAGATAGCTGAGGTACTGGCATAGGTTCAGTCAATATTAAATAATGCGGAAGACACAGAAATTAACATATTGATTACCCAAGTTCTAAAGTAAAATGTATGGTTTAAGACAAAATGACGTCCTTAAAAGGCCTATAGAATCATTTGGAAACACAGCATTTAGCAATAAAATACACTAACCTGATTCTCACATAAAAGAATACTGATCTTTTTCTTTTTGACATAGTTGTAGGTACTTTAGATATTGGAAAAAGGCAGTGAAAAATAAACCAATTAAGTCATGATGAGCTTGAGAAGATATGCATGCATTAGTTTCTTTTTCCCTTTTTAAGCTGTCACATTTCTCCTACTTCTTGTGTTTTTAAACCATAAAGGATCCCTGTGTTTCCCAGAGACAAAGGATGGGCTCTAAAACTCTGTCTTCTGAAGTGATGAGTTAAAGAACACTGCAGGAGTACTTGCCAAATCATACCACCATTATTAATTCAGGCATGATGAAAGTGTTCATTTTAGCTATAATCATGTAATTCATCAAAATACTACTAGAGCATATCATTCTGAACTATTACACTGATATAGCACCTTATTGCACCTTCACCGAAAGTAGGAAATGTATTTTTTGATGCTTATCTACTGAAAAGCAATTCAGTTTGGGATTTTGGAAACACTATCTTATGTTACAATAAAAAGGAAATTTCAAACATATTTTCTAGTACTCCTATGATGTTGTTATTATGTGTTTGAGTGATTATCTCCAACTATGAAGTTTAAAAATGGTAGAGAGCTGAAACAGTGTATTTATCCAGCACTGAAGGAAGGAAGGATTGGGTTATGAATATACAATATTATATGAACTTTAAATGTATATTATGGTCTCTCTGCCTACTTTTAAAATAGCTTTAGATGCCAAAAACTGTCTACCAGAAGAACCTTTCAGAAACTGGTTCTTTCGAGTTCTTTCAATGACAAAAAATACTTGTAAAAAAACTGAATCTCGGGATAAATCTCAGGATGTTAAAAGGAGTAGCAGCTTCCTGGGCTCCGGCAGAAGTGAAGATCCCCATCTCATCATCTCATGCCGTCATTGCCCTCTCACTCTCCCTATCTGTCTCTTGCATGGTGCACACTTTTGTAAGCAAGTTGAAATTACAGGAAAAAAAAGAAAAGAAATAGAAAGAAATGTGGAATTAAATAAAGCCCCTCTAAGTACAGGATGTGTTGATTCTTTTCACAAACTAGCTGAGGTGCCTTTGGCACAGAGCTGGCTGATGCTGCAGCTGTGCAGACTGCTGAGTGATGCACCTATATAATTTCCAAAAATCCAAAAAGTCATTAATTGTCCACATCAAGAAAGCTTCATTGTTAAAAATAGAAAAGCAAAAAGTTTTCCATTCTCACTTTCAGGCAAAATCAAAGAAAACAAGATTAATGTATGCTACATGCATAAAGGGCTACATTTAGAAGAGCTGGCAATGAGCCCCAGTACTCATTTTTCTCTCTTCCCTTTCCCATCCCTGGAGTGGGCAGCCTCCTATAAAAGTATAAAGCAGAATTTGGGGGTTGGAAGTGGGTAACTGAAAGTGCAACAGACAGATACACGTGTGCTTAAACTTGCCACGCCTTATGGGTCCTTTTCCCCCTATGCAAGTAAAGTGTCAACTTCTCAAAGTTTGACTAAAAAGGCAAATGGGATTTATAAAAACATCTTTTTGTCTAGAGCAAAATACTGTTAGATAAAGGAATAAAATGTAATTTGAAAGGCCGTAAGTTAAAGGCATATACTTCCACTGCACAACGAGGTGAAGGACCAGGAATTGGATGACAGTGGAAGAGGAGAAAGAAATCATTACTGAATTGCCCCTGTCTATTCCACTAATACAATAAAGCTACAGTGCTTCATCCTCCTTCATCCACATGACTCCACACTGGCACAACTGATACATCAAAATCGACTCAGTGCTTTTAGTTGAAAGAGAAAACAGAAAACACATGAGAAAAGAGGCTGTTACTGTAAAGGCTGAGGAATATAACCAAATTATGCACGGGGAGAATTCAGCAGTGTATTAGAAATTTACATTTTAGAGGCAGCTGGCAAACCAAGAAATGGTTGGAAACACTGTTCTAGTGGAAATCTCAGTGCTTAAAGATAAACTTAGGTAGCCTAGAAAGGGACTGAATGCAACGTACAGGAATAGAAATTTTAAAACTCAATCTACAAAATGAAGTGAATTAATAGTCTATAAAAGATGAGCAGCATAAGGAAAAAAAGTATCATAAAAAAAACCCAGAACAACTATTTGATGCTCCATTATTTGATAGTTATGGTGCCATATGGTCAGCTATTCCATGGTTCTGAAGAAAAATAATTTTACAACTGGACATTTGATGGATGTCCCGGGTTCAGCAGTAGCAGTCATTTTTTCTCTTTCTTAGTAGCTGGTGCAGTGCTGTGGTTTTGATTTTCAGGCTGGGAACAGCACTTATAACACCGATGTTTTTAGTTGCTGCTCAGTAATGTTTACTCTGACCAAGGGCTTTCTGAGTCTTATGATCTGCCAGGGAGGAGGGAAAGCCGTGAGGAAGCAGAGAGAGAGCACCTGGTAGAGAGCACCTGACCCAAACTAATCAAAGAGGATTTCCATACCACAGCACGTCATTACCACTTCATAAACTGGGGGAAGTTACCCAAAAGGGTTAGATCACTGCTGGGTCGGTCTGGGTATTGGTCAGTGGGTGGTGAGTAGTTGTATTCTCTTCCCTTGCTGTTTCCCTTACCCTTATTATTGTTGGTGGTAGCACTAGTGGTTTGTGTTATACCTTAGTCACTGGACTGTTCTTATCTCAACCCATGGGGCTACATTCTTTCAATTCTCCTCATTCCACCAGGAGTGGGGGAGAGGAAGGCAGAGGAGTGAGCAAGTGGCTGTGTGGCTCTGAGTTACAGGCTGGGCTTTTACCACAACAATGGAAAATATATGTTTGTTGCAAATACAGCCTTCCTATTGGGACTTTGAGGGTTCCAGATTTTTCTGGATATTACATAATCTCCTAAACCTATAGTCAATTTATATATTTTCTGCATCCAAACTCAATCCCTTTTCCTCTGGGAAAAAAAAATGAGCTACAAGTCTGTTGTAGGAGGCAGAGATTTAAACACTTTCCAAAGAAAATGATGCAATAGGCCACTAAATCAGGACAAACTAATCAGCTCCTTCTGGTAACATATAGAAATATACTTGACAGTAAGTCAAAATCACCAGCAGGGAAGCTGGCCAGCAAATGAAATCACAGCTCTGTAGAGAGCATGTGTAACACCTGAGCTATAATGATACTCCTAAATTCTGGAAATCAGTACCATATCTACTAACACCTATTCTCCTACTGTTTTGGTTTTGTTTTTTTCTTTTTCAATATTTAAATTTGCTTCTGTAATAAATGGACTAGTAGTTTAACTTCAATGTAAGCAGAGTATGGCATGCAGCTTATAGGGCTCATCTGCAGAACTCTGACAGTAATTGCATTTATTAAGGATGTTTACAAAGTAGCCCAGTATATATTAAAGCTGAACAAACAGTAAATTATTGTTGGAAGCAATGTTTTATAACGAATATTAAAATAAGTTAATAACATTTACTATTCAGTAATTGTTTGATAGTAATTAGAAGCTAATAGCTACCAGTTTATAGCTACTAAGTCTTTAGCACTGCAACTTGGTTTTTATGTGATTCTTTTGTCTATTTTCTCTATAACCATCTCTGC
Source organism: Psilopsiagon aymara (assembly GCA_024733675.1). Taxonomy (NCBI): domain Eukaryota; kingdom Metazoa; phylum Chordata; class Aves; order Psittaciformes; family Psittacidae; genus Psilopsiagon; species Psilopsiagon aymara. The sequence goes on from JANRGW010012089.1 coordinate 5,280, forward strand.
AGCCACCTTTATGCAAACATAAACCCCTTCCCTTCTCCACTTCTTAAAATGCCAAAAAAGCAGGGAAATTAGTTGTCCACAAAATAAAATACTTTCTCCCTAAAAGAAGCTCTTTCTACTCTCCATCTGCAAAAGTCAAGTGTGTAATTATATTAATAGTTTTACCTGAATGATCAGGAGTACAAGATGCTTCCACATATGCCGGCCACTTGCAGCACAGAAAAGTACTTTTATTCAGGAAGAAATTGTGAGAAACAGCAGACAACATATTTTGCATATCACAGAGAGAAAACTGGTTTCTTTTGTCCCATTTTCCAGTAAAAAATGGATGTTATTCCATTGCTGAAGCAATCCCACACTATAAGGATGAGGCAATTTCACAGCATGTGGGTACAAAATGAGGGTTTTTTTCACATATTTCCCTTTGAGCAAGTTTCTAAATGCTGTGTTGGATCCAAGATTGTCCATATTAAGTAGTTACTGTTGTCCATCTACAGTTGTGTCAGTGTTGCTAGTGTAACACATCCAAGCTAGATTACTGTCATAATAAACAAATCTTACATGTCAAGTATTAAACTTCCTATGGAATAAGATATAAAGCCAGGCCAAAGTTTAAATACATCATCAGGTAGACCAGGCTGCTCATAAGCCAAAGTGTCATATAGCATACATCTCCTAAATGCTAAAGCAAGCCTTAAAATGTGAATGTTGGGGGCCAGCTACCTTGCAGATATTTTTAGTTAAGAAAGTTTCACTCCATTCAAGAATGCTGAAAAATTTCCTGACAAAAGCAGCAAAAGCTGAAACTTCTACATTTTCCAAAACCCAAACATTGATATGCCAATATTAACCTACTGTCATATGCTTTACTGAACTAAGCATGTCAACAGCATGTAGCAAAGCCCTGCTCTGCTCTTCAAGCTTCTTGACACTTGTGTCTAGGGGAAAAGCCGTAGGAAAATGATGATAGAGGAATCATCAAGGACAGTGGATATGCTGAACCTTGTCCTCACCAGGAGGGAGTGGCTGGTGGGGAATATGAAGCTTGAGGGCAGCCTTGGCTGCAGTAGCCACGAAATGGTGGAGTTTGAGGTCATTAGGATGGCAAGCAGGGTGTGCATCAAGCTCAATACCCTGGACTTGAGGAGAGAGGACTCTGACTTCTTGAGGGATCTGCTTGGTGAAGTTACGTTGGGTACAGCCCTTGAAGGAAGAGGAGCCCATGCAGACAGACCCTGACAGGCTTCAGAGGTGGGCCCATGAAGTTCAACAAGGCCAAGTGCAAGGTCCTGTATTTGAGTCATGGCAATCCAATGTGCAAATACAGGCTCTGTGGAGAATGGATTGAGAGCAGCCCTGAAGAGAAGGATTAGGAGGTGTTGGTTGATGAGAAGCTCAACATGCACCAACAGTGTGCCCTTGCAGCCCAGAAAGCCAACTGTATCCCAGGCTGCATCAAAAACAGTATGGCCAGCAAGTCAACGGAGTGGATTCTGCCCCTCTACTCTGCTCTTGTGTGATCCCCTCGAAGTACTGCATTCAACTCTGGTTCCTCCAAAGCACAAAAGACATGGACCTGCTCAAGTGATTCCAGGGGATGGCCACAAAAATGTGCAGAGTGCTGAAGCACTTCTCCTGTGAAGATAAGCTGACAGACTTGGGCTTGTCCAGCCTGGAGAAGAGAAAGCTCCAAGGAGACCTTAGAGCAGCTTCCAGCACCTAAAGGGACCAACAAGAAATCTGAGGGACTTTTTAAAAGGGCATGTAAACACAGGACAAAGGAGAATGGCTTTAAGTTTAAAGAGGGTAGTTTTAGATTAGATATTAGTGCCTACTAGATATTAGATTAAATATTAGTGCTCTTCACTACACAGTTGGTGAGGCACTGGCACAGATTGTCCAAAGAAGCTGTGGCTGCCCCATCCCTGGCAGTGTTCAAGGTCAGGTTGGATGGGGCTTTGAGCAGCCTGGTCTGGTGGAAGGTGTCTCTGCCCATGCCAGAGCGGTTGGAACTGGATGGTGTATAAGGTCCCTCACAACCCAAACCGTTCTAGGATTCTATGAGAGTTGCCCTGTCAACTACCAGAAAGCAGTCTGGAAGAAAGCACCAGTGGTCAGAAATAGTCTAATAAGTTGTGGCAAGAGTGATTTCAAAGCATTGTAGGCATACAGCAGCCTGCTAATAATCAAAGACATCAACAAGGGTGGCAGGAATAACCGTAGCATTTAACTACTCCTGAAGATTTCCACTGGCTGTCGTTTTGCTATAAAAGAGCCATAAAAAATTGCACTTCAAAAAGTAAGATTATAGCAGTTGTGTTTGGGTTTTGTTGTTTGGTTATGGTTTGGGTTTTTTTTTTAAAATCATCATCTAAGCTCATAAGTAATATTTCTGAAAGAAGAGTATGTTAGATATAACAAAGTAATGATGAAAATCTCATTTACTTAATAAAATTCCTTTGATTTTAAATCAAAACTGATCTCCTTTCATTTGAACTTTAACTACCTAATTTTGTCTCACATTTCAGATAACGCATTGTAAATGTAATTTGTCATCGTAAATGTATTATTATTTAATCATATGAAAGTTTTGGGTTATCTTGAGAAAATATTTATAGTAGTTTTAATACACAGGATCCATTCTTGTCAGAAACGACGAAACAGATTTATCACACTTTGACAAATTATATTGCAAAACGCCTTCTCCTGTCTGCTTACAACAGAAATATTAACAACACACACAACTGGAACACCACCTGTGATTCTCATTTCTTTAGGTTAACATTATGGCACCCTCAAATCCCTTTCATGGAGACTATAGAGTACTTCAAATATGAGTTACTTGTAGGAGTAATTCTATGAATGACTGAAACCTGTAGCCCTTTAAATCAAACTAAGTAGTGTTTTATTAAAGTACCCAGCAAATCAATCTAAATCCAAGGATAATAAAGACCTAATCAGGTGGTAGGAAAAATAATAGGTTGTCATGCATGAGGAAAAATAGGCAATCATGGAATGTTTTCTTTAATTAGGTTGTGTAAAGTGGAAGGATTGAGTAGGAACTGGCAAGACATTCATCATGAGCAAGGTGCGAAATTATTTAGATTACTGAGAAAGGAAAATTGAGTGTGAAATACTAAAATTTGACTGGACAGAAAATTAAAACTCTTTTGCTATTCATGTCACTTACTTTTGGCAACTTATTGGCAGGTACAGCTTTTCAAACTACTATGAATCCAGATATTTCTGTAGTGTGAAGACCTCATACAACTCACTCTAACTTTCAGTTGCATTAGCAAATGCAGATTCTGCCTCTGCCACCCAGAGGGACAGAATAGAAATTCATGCCAATAAAATTTAACTGGGAAAATCGTGGGGATTCAATTGCTAGTTTAAAATTAAGCAGTTAGCTATACTATCCCTGGTAACTAATACATTGCCATGTATTGAAGCTGCTTTAAAAATTACATATACTACAAGACAGATTATTTAGACAGTCAATGAATTTTCCAAAGTTAATGAAACTAACTTAGTATATAATTACGATTATAGAATCATAGAATCAGAAGAGTGCCTCCCCAGCATCCCTATAGGCCCCCTTCAGATATTGGAAGGCTGCTATGATGACTGATTACAATTATTATTATTAAACTATTTATGAGACATCCATTGCTGAATCAGCTGTTGAGTATAAAAATACTAAAAGTACTAAGACAAACTTAAAAATGTTGTCAAAATAAATAAAAAATATCCTAGAGGAGTTTGGAAACATTTCAATTAGGGAAATTATAATGCAGTTAAATTTGGTCAGTATTTTTAATACTGATCTTAAAGTCTTAGGCAGCACAGCACACATAGAGGACTCCTGAGTTCTACCCAGCTATGATAACATCTCAGTATCAGACTGAGATGGTCTCTCTGCCCTCTCTCTCATTTCATTGAGATGTTAAAATGATGAATCAATTATTATTTTGGAATTACATCGTTATAAATGTTATCAAAACAGGTTTTATTCGTTACTGGCTAATGAGGATGAGGGATCTTGACTCTTAGTAGTCTCTTCTTTCATCATTATGCTTGATGGGGGCTTCCATAGCATAAAAGCTGAGAAACTTCCAAAACATTTTTAATGATAATCTTAGCAATGAAAGTTGCCTCCTGATAAAAACCAATACAATATCAGAAAAAATTTTAAACTTATGACTACTTTAAAACCATCTTCTTCTAGGCAGAGTTTTGGTTTCATTAATATTCTATGAATATCTAAGAGCTTTAAAAATTTTGCTCCACTGAAATTTCACTACTTTGTTGCAAAATCTGTGGCTGAGGGCTATAGAGAAGTAAATTACATTGTACAGATTTTCTTGGAGCTATGGATGCTGGAAGCCCTGAGGTCTTCAGTAATAGGCTACTGAGATGTTTGCTTGCTTTTGAGCCAATAACTACATAAAAACAGGCAGGATAAAAGGAAGCCTTCTGAGGAAGGCAGGCAGAAAATCAGAGACTGTTACATAGTAATCAAACTCCAACCATTCCTGCAAGGACACTAGTGGAACTGTAGATTCTGAGAATGTGTTGGGTTGGAAAGGACCTTAAGATCATCTGGTTTCAATATCCTTACCATGGGCAGGGACACCTCTTACTGGACTTGAACACTGCAGGGAATGGAGCATTCACAACTTTCTCGGGCAGCCCACAAAAATGGCAAATTCTGATTCAAAAACTGTTTCAGCAGAAACATTTTACCCATGTTTACTCTGGTAGATATTCTGTGCAGGAGAGCATAAGACACAGTTATAGCCAGATTTGCATGCAAAGTTTCTCTACTGAAAGTCTTCAGAAAAAAATAACAAAGTTTGAGTTTAAAAGCTTGTATTGGCACTGTCCAAATTAATGTCCTCTGGTTTTTAACCGGAGAGTCACTCGCACCTTTGAAAAATGGGGCTGTTTTCTCTTCTGTGTTATTTTAAGAGTAAATGAAAAGCATTTTCACATCAAAAAATTTCCACAAGGATTTTTTCATTATTAACTGGCCTGATGGAATTTAAGCTTTTCTTCTGAGGCAGTTTGGCTGAGCAATGACGTGAGGGGCCTCCTGATTTAGCTGCTCAAAGCACCAAGCAGAAAAAGTTGCCACCTCCAGCCTACCACTCCCTACAGAACAAACCTACAAATCACTTGTCACCAACTTTGATCTACCTTGTTTCAGGTGGTTTCCTCTCTGTCTATTATTTCTGCTAAGAGACCCGTGAAAATTAAATACAGACCCCATCAATGCTTGAGTGACCTAGTGCTCCATCATACCAGCAGTCTAATAGCAATAAATCATTTCAGCTTTAATCTATTGTTATTGATGAATGTACAATTATTTGTCATCTAATATGCTGAAAATGATGACCAAAGAAATAGATCAACTTTTTTTCTTCTTCCAAGTACGGCATTGATGGATTGTATCCCTAAGCTGTTATTACACTTATAATGTACTCTTCTGCTATGACAGCACAGCTAGTTTTTTAATCATTCCATAGTAATCAACTTAAGACAACACAGAAAGACTCATAACTCATGTTCTTTTCATTTTTGGCAGTGATGGGAAATGAAAATGTTTTTATTCTTTTGAAATAATTCTTACCTGACTAGGCTGAAGATTGTGTTAGAATTGTAAATAAATGGATGTTTATTGAGATGGAACTGAAAAGTGACATATTAAAATGCCTGTTTCAGAAGAAAAAATAATAATTCAGGTCTGAGTGGAGCTAGATTTGGTTAATAAACAAACAAACAAAAAAAAAAACCCACCTGTTTTTTTTTTTCTTTTAACTGGTTCAGTGCTAACTAAAATCTGTACTTGCTAGTTAAGTTATACAGCAGGGCTCCTATTGCATATTTAATAGAAGAGGAAGTCTATAAAGATAGACTGGGTTAGCAGAGTAATCTCAGGATATATTTTCAAAAACTCCTTTTGAAAATCTTTGGGCTAAGGAGCCATTTTGCTCTTTCAGTAATAACTCAGAAGTTAGATGTTCCAGAAATTGTGATAAACTTAAGTTTGGTAGCTTAACTAGAATTTGCAAACATCTCTTGGAAGAAGAAAACACGTCACTTCTCAAGACATTGAAAGGAACAGAAGACCAGATACTGCTTTCTAGAAGATACCATGCTTCTGAAACATGCATGCAATGTAAGAAAAAATACTTCAAAGAAAAATTTCTTGATCATGTCTGGAAAAATGTGGCATTTTTCAACACTACCAAAAATCACACACTAATAAAACCACCTTTTCTTGTCAAATGTTTACTCTGATCTGACAGGTTTGATATGAAAAAGAAAAAAATGCTGGATTTGTCAATTAAATGGGATTTGGATTTTAGAGCATATCCCCTATATACCATTTTTAAATGCCTATGCTATAAAGACCATAGGTAACTCTTACAGTATTTACAAGACTAATGAGAGGTCTTTGAAGTATTTTATTGCCCAGCAGCCTCAGACAGCCTTTGCACCACTCAATAGCCTCTGTACCACTCAACAGCCTCTGCAAAGCAGCTTTCTCTCACCTGTCATCTTACCTTTATCATTATTTATTCCTATACATTTTTCTGCTCCTTTGTCAACAGTTTTGCAGTGTCATACCCTTTACTGGGAAAACCTGACCTCCTGCCTTGCTTCTGCTGTGGATCTCATTTCACCTTGCTTGGGCCTGATGGCTGCTGGGCTAGGAGTCCCTCCTTGGGCTCACTGTGACACCTCTGCTCTCCCCATGTAACAACACATCTGTCAGGTTTATTTTGCCCCTGAGAATTCTTAATTGCAACCCCTTCATCTTCTTTCTCTCTTGTTTCTAAATTATAAACTCGGTTACTTGCTCTCTGCTCTTTCATCTATGTGTCTTCCCATTAGCCTGATAGCTTCAGTTTTTGGGAAGTAATTTTAATTTTTGAACAGTGTTGCAGGCCAATGTCAAATATTAGGCTGGGGAAAAAAAGCATTTTTCAAAGTGCAGTCACCATAAGTGAACTGGAGGTTTTGCTCAGCTTTTGTGACAGTTTAATGCAGGTAACATGTCTAGTTTTTCTTTCAAGCTACTAAACCTTTCCTCCCTCGTCTTAACCCTTGGGGGGAAATCCACATGCTTGCAACACAGAAGAGTTGAATTCTATAAAGCAAGAGTTTGATAATGAAATTTGACATTGCTTTTGTTTTGAAATCCCTTTACTGTTATGCCTTGTACCTTGTAGCCATTTAGGAACAAATGAAACAAGACCAGAATTTTCTTGGCAACCATTATGACCAACTATTTCCTCATTTACCAAGTTGCTTTTTTCATTGCCATTAACATAACGTCAGTAAATGAAACAGAAAAAATAGGTAAGCCTAAATGTTGAAAAAAGACAATCTAATTACGAAGAAGCAGCATAATCCACCTTCAAGAAGCATATCTTCAAAGATTACTAAGAAAACAGAGAACTCAAAACTTACTTGTCTACATCAGGGACCCAAACTGATTCAAAAGTAACATAAAATGTATGAAAACCACATGCAGCTTGTGTACACTGGAAACCTTCATCTCTAACCCATCTCAAAACCTGCAAATCACAGCAGCAATGATAAGTGCATTCCCTGAAGCCCATGTACCTAGAGATGAGTATATAAAGGTGTCTGCTAGGCTACTCCCTTCTACAAATAAAGGGCCGTTATTTAAGCAATTTGGATTCATGGACCCTCACCTCAAAAGAATCAGTTGATCTTGAACACCTAAGAAAAATATTTTTACACAAAATATATCCTTGTTGCTGCCGGATACAAGCAACATTGCCTGAAATAAGCAAAGAAAGCAACGGTGAGCTTCACTCACTGCTTTTTTCCAGGTCAGAAACCATCTCTCAGCTTGGACTCATGCAGGTGACCAGTACCTGAGTAGTTTTATTTAAATACAGAAAAACCCTCTTCCAAGATAGGTATCTCTGGTGCAATGTAGGTCATGTCTTCAAGAAACATTTTGGGGAAAAATATTTAAAAATGGGTTGGTTTTCTCTTGTTGTTGTTTATTTGAGATGATAGGAATGTGAAGAATTTTCAGGGAAGTCCAAGTCATTGTCAGCCTCCCCCTGTGGGAGAGCCAAGATTAAGCTATGGCTCTTCCATCCCTGAGTAACTTGTAAATGAAACTGCCAGGAACAATCCTGCAAAGAGACCAGGATCTCAGAGCTGCTCTCAACATGAGTGCCCCTTTAAACAATCTTAATCTTTCTAACTGCTCAACTCAGAGAGAACTGATCAGCACACAACCTCCCCCACCCCCCAAAATAAGGAAAAAGGAAAGTGAAAATGCCACTGTAAGCACTGAGAGATGTAGATTGCCAGCTTTAACAAGCCTCCACAAATCAAGGTCAGCTCCAGCATGGTTACTGATATATTCCACTTGGTGATGACAGTGCTCTTGTAAGGCTGAAATGGTCTCTATATGTCATACAGATTGGGTTTGGACTGCTGCTGATGAAGCAGCAGAGAAGCAAAGTAATCATCCTACAGACACACAAATACAGGGTATCTTCTTACACAGGAAAGTCAGGAGTTGTGTGTTTGTCTTCCATCCTGAAAGAGCTGTAAGTATCATAAAAGTCCACCAGAAAAACTTTTTTAAATGTCTACAGATCAAAAGTTGTTAAAATCAATAGTTTCATCCTGATCATAGTAATACAGTGTACAATACAGTATGCAATGTAATTTTTACAAATGTGAAAAGGGATTTAAAACAAACATGGAAGTGGTCCCCTTCATACACTGCCTCCATTAGAAAGCTCATGCACTGATTCCAAAGCACCCATTAATCACACCCGAAGACAGCTGAGCTAAGGAGGAAGCACTGAGATAGCAGGGTTTTCTCTGGCTCTGCAAAAGGTCAAGACCTTTTAAAATTATTTTATGGGAAAAGTACAGCAACACTTAACATGCATGCATTGAGAGATGCAAGCAGTACATCAGAGCCCTTTAGTGACTTTGGTATTGCACTGAGGGATGTGCGTATCAGTTCTCCCATAATGTGGTAGGATACGATATGAGATAAATTCATACCTGCTTAATAGCTGTCCAAAGTTCCTTTGTATACTGTAATTTAAAGACAGTCCCATGGTAGAAAACATATCTTTCTTGAATGAAGAACATTTTCTTTTCCTTAAAAACTTTCGCCCTCCTTTGCTTGAATTTGTCTTCTCCCACTTGTTGCAAATGCTTGTAGCAATTTTTGTTGCATCATCTCTATTGATCATAGCAAAACATTTCTTTATCAACACACAGCACTGATACAGCAGAGAGAAAAGACTCAGTAACTCTTTACCAATTAGAATAACTGATTCTGGAAGATAAATCATTGCATCTTCACCAAAAGCACACAATATGCAACACCAGAAACCTGCTTTTTTTTACTAAATGTGAGGATCCCGTCAATAATGTCTTTTTTTCATGCAAAATGACTAACAAATAAATAACATGGAATGTCACACTTACCAACAAAAAGATCCAACAAATAATTCTAAAGTGCTGTCTATTGCGCACCAGAGAGGCTAAACTGTATTTGCTTTTCCAGAGAATTTGTTTAGGGAATTATGGATGTTGCTAAGTTGCTTGGTGCTCATTGCCTTCAGCCATCATTATCAGTTATCTTTAGGAATAATATTTTTTCTTAAAATCATGACCCATTTGATATCTTAAAAACAGCAACATTAATTTTCATTTGTCACATAGTAGGGTGTAAATTGACTAAACGTTAATAGCATTCTTCTTGAGTAATCAGTTCTACATGATTAGCCAAAAAATTGCCAAAATATTGTTTACTATTCATTTGTATCTGAAGAAAGAGAGAGCCATGATTCATGAGTTAGAGCAGAATTAATTTAGTTTCTGATCTATATTAAAACTTGCCACAATGATTCATAATCATTTTACTCAGTATTTATCCCAACAAAACTATATGAGAGCTGCTCACGGTATAATAATGCTGCCCAAAAGCATCACTGCTTTCTCGTGCTTCTATCAGTTTCAACACAAAAAAAAAAAAAAGAGAGGTAGATGTGTTTATTTAGTTAGGGATCTGGTTTTATTTTTTTAAATATACTCCTTTTTTTTTTATTTTTTTTCTTGTCACAGGAGAATATAGTCGATGGTCTTTACCACCATCTAGTGGATCTAATTACTTACAGCAAGATACAATAGTATTAAAGAACAGAGACAAAAAAATACTTAATCTATCTTATGTATGGAATTTAGCCACCTTATGGGAAATATGGCATTAGTTATCACATTGTGTTTGTTTCTGAGTATCACAAGCTGTAATACAACACCGTCACCTCATTAGAAATGGAGAAAACAGACTCCAGGGGAGATAGTGTTTAAAAAAATCCCAACAAGGAAAATAGCGCATAAGTGAGACAGCATACAGGGCATAATTAAGCTCATGGTTATCATTACAACACATAAAGAATTTTGGGGTCAGAATACTATTCCAGGTCTTAAAATATAAACAGGAATTAACCAGCAATTCCCACCAAAAACAAAACCCCCCAAAAAAACAACCCTGAAATATAAATTCTTTCTCCTCTGAAGCACTGACTGAGTTTTTCAGAGGCTTACAGCTATATTATCAGTTGTTTAAGCAGTATAACAGCTATTACTTTACACGCACTTTTACAAGCCTTTGACATGTGTCTCTGGGGAGCCCTGATGGATCTTGTCACCAGCTCCTGCCATGTCTTTGCCTGGTGCAGGAAAGAACTTCATGGCCCTGAAGAGGGAACATTTGCTATCTACTCCTGCACAAAGGTCTTCTCCGAAGGCATTTGCAGAAAAAAGAGCATTAAAATCACACACTGTCAAAGCAGAGAGAATTTAAAAAGTGCATCGGTGATATTTGCCCTATAAAATAACTGTCACTTTTCCTCCAAGCAGCAAAAATGTCTACAGCTAAAACACATATTCAGGATTTCCATTTTCTGTTTTAATTGATTTTCATTTAGAGGGAAAAAAAGGAGGAATTACAAATTCCCCCCCCCCCCATCATATTAAAATGGATTCCAACCCCAGAAAAAGGTTTTTCAACTAGACACTGCTGCCCACTACTTGAAGGTGGCAAATAGGAGCGTTTTTTCCATGCTGGGTATAGTGATGAGGATCCTGTTTGTGCTACAGGATCCTGATGTGATTTTTGAGACAGGACTTTAAGATTATATTCCCTTATCAACCTACTGAAGAAAATACCTTCATCATTCACAAGCATCAGGGTTTAAGGAGTCCAACACAGTGGGTGTCATGCACTGCAAAAGGACAGTGCAAGTGCAGATAACAAAAGTAGAAAAAGCTTGACTTACTTCATCATACTTAAAAATTAAATAATAATCGTATGGCAAGTACGGAAGGCTATTTTTCTTTCTCCATGTGTAGCTGAATGAAAGCAAATTGACTCCTGAACCTCCCATGATACCACAAAATACAAAGCAATATTTACACTTGCAGAACCAAATGGCCCTTCACTTCTCAGATCTCTTCCCCCAGGAAAGGGAGAGGCAGCATAACCTGCACTCAACTTTCACAACACCACCCCTTGCCTTTTGTTATACCTGACAGGTAAAAAACTGTATCAAAACCTGCAAAACCAAATTAATTTAATATTTGCTTCCAGCCTTCTTCAGAGTTGGATTTTACTGGGGAGGTTTGTTCTTTAAGTCCCATTGATAAGGCTTAGACACTTTGGGTAAGTTTTACACTGGTAAAGTGACACTTTTCAAGAAAACTTCTTGTTCCAATATTTTTGCTTCTTCCAGTCATAAGTTATTGGTGCTGCAAGCAAAACTTATTGACTTGATGTCAGAAGGAGTATCTGTACTTTCAGTACTGCCATGCTTCTCAACACAGTGGCAGCCACTCCTACTGTTTCCCTGAAATCTTACTCAGATATTTGACTTCTTTGGAGCACATGATTTTATAAAGAAGCTTCCAATATGATGTTGAGTTGTGTTGCCTTCAGTTACTGATGTGGTGGGTTTGCCTCAAGCACATAAACCTGTTATGTTTATTAACTAACTAAGCCATTATTTTTAATGCTGCGTCACCATGTCCATTCCTCAGGCCTGGCCAGGTTACAAGCTCACCAAGCTTTTGCTCACCCACCTGAAAAGAGGTTATATTACTCACTGTGCATGCAATGTGTCCAATGATCTAGAAGAATCAGAGAAGCTGTGGCTGCCCATCCCTAGAAGTGCCAAGACCAAGACGGAGCTTTGAGCAACCTGATCTAGTGGTAGGTGTCTCCGCCCATGGCAAACGGGGTTGGAACTAGGTAAGCTTTAAGGTACCCTCCAACCCAACTATTCTGTGATTCAATTATCTCCATCTACCACTGCTGCATATTGTGGTATACCTAGCTGCATGGGGGTCACTATATGGGGGTCTTCAGTGTTCCCAAAAGATTTTTAGCATTGCTCCATGGCAGTAGAATTTGCTAGCCTTCTTCCTCATTGCAAACAGCGCATTTTTAAGCAGCAAGCAGGAGTGCCACCATGCCCTGCATCTGCTTGTTCCTTTCCCCACCTTCCCCCACTCTGGGAAACTCTGGTCACTGAGTTTACAAAGCACTTGGATGGACAAATGAAATTTTGTGCACTTGTCAAGACACCAGAGGTTTTGCCTCAAACTCTTCTGTTTCCCTTGCTGCTTTTTCAGTATCTGAAGGCAGCATCACAGGTATGATGTCCAGACCCCTGTCTCAGGCACTGGACCTACTGCTAGGGAGGGTACACCAGCACACTCATCCCACTGCTGGTAAACCTAGCCAGGCTTGCTCCTGGACTGCAGATGTGGTGGCATTTCTTCACCCGTAATACCTCTGCAAAGGAGGTAACTGCACCCAGAAAACCCTAATCTCACTTAGAACATGATGCTGAATTACCAGCAGTCATTTTTCCAGCTATTCAGGGTTTTATTTTAAGCTCTGGCCTTTACAACAAAAAAAAAAATGGAAAAAAGAAAACCCCCCAAAGCAGCTTCTCTCATTGATACCCAGTAGCAGGATCATGTCCTTCCTGGAGGGACCTCTGATTTTGCACATGATTAAATGGCAACTTGGGGTCAGAGTCATGCTCTTGGTGACTCAGTGATCTGATTCACTGGCTGACAATCTCCACAGGGTAGATTGCAATTTCCTTGTGTGCACCAATTAGCAGTGCTAATTGGGGCACAAAATCTCCTTTTTTTTTTTTTTTTTTTTAAGTCAGTCGCCGTTCTGAGGATCGCAAGTGGGCTTTTGGTAAATTTTCTTAAGTACTTCATGTGCCTGGGTCTGAAATTCTGCATTTTGTTGCACAATGGGCTCGAGGGGGAATTTCTCAGGGCCTGGCAAGCCCCAGGGGATGCTCAGCTATCCTGGGCTACCCATAATTCTTTACTGAATATGTTGGAGAATCCCAAACCTCATATATTATCTCTGGTTCCAATCAGTTCTTAAAGAATGTTAAATTTATGGAAAAAAGAAAAGAAAAATAAGGAAAAAGAACAATCTGAAAGATTTCTATTAATATCAAGTTTCATAAGTTTTTTCTTGGAACAATACAGCAAAGGAATACTTTTAATTAAAATGTGCAAGGAATTACTTAGGCTTATATGCAATTATTTCAGCTGTATGCCAGATACCACAGGTACTAAGCAAATGCTAGTAACTCTTAACATCATTATTCTGCTATTTGCATATAGAAATGGCACTTCAGATGCTTAACTGCCATTAGCATGCATTATTATTTGTTTTGCACCCACAGTTGTAAGTTAACTGTGTAAATAAAGGCATGAAATCATTTGTACACTTTTGCACACAAAAAAATAGCTCTTTTAAGATCAAGCAATACTGCCTGGACCATTTCTGGGGCTGGTGCTCTAAACAGAATCCCAGACTCAAATATAAATATTTATCAATTCAAAGAGGATATGTAAAATAAACAGCCTAGAAAATTAGATGCTTTTTGCTTTTTTATTATGCCATTTGGTAACACTGTAAAAGAATTACTGTACACTTCTTCAGCTAAAAACCTCTCCATTTCAGAAGCGCAAGCTGATTTTATTTTGATCTATTGTAATAATAAAAGAACAATTATCTCTTCCCTAGAAGCTTCAAACCTAAATTACCTCATGTGCTTAATTCAGGATACTGTGAAAAAACACAGTATTAAGAAAGGGCCATCTCACATTGCTCCAGTGAAGCACTGAAGGATGTAAAACTAACAAGACATTTGAAACTTGGACTTGTTATTTGTGACTGTTAATGAGGACCATCAGGGTGACTGAAATAGCACAAGGAAAAAGCACTTTACCTATATGGCAGCCTTGAAAAGACCCTGCACCAGGCAGACCCTCTGCCCTACCCAAAACAAGTGAAGAGATGGAGGAAAGGCTGAGAGTTGTTTGAGGTTTGGGAAGCCAAGCACTCCCCAGTGCCAGGGTCTCTGCAGTGGGATGTGACAGCACCATAAAGGAAGGTAAGAGGCCAGTGTGTCTGAGCTAAATAGGAAAATATGTTTTAAAGGGGAGCCATCAATAAGTCATCTAAACAAAAGTGTGCTCTCATACTCCCCAGTACCTGGGGCTGACACTAAACACAATATGCCAATACTAAGGAAGTCAGCTCATTTTAAAAACCTCCATTACTTCATTATCCATTGGCCTTTTAATGTGAAAGAAAAAAAAACCAAAATAGCAAAACAAAACCCACACCCAAACAATATTGCTTTTTAATGCCTCTATCATGAACTACAAGCACGAAAGAGTTTGCTCCTAATTTATTGGGACTTTACTTGTTTAGAGCATGTATGTACAGATTTAAACTTACCCTTCACTTGCAAGCTAATCAAGCTCACACATATGCTAAACTGCCACAGAAACAAACTGTGAGCCAAAAAACATACAGCCAAATAGTTTTTCACATTTCATGGCCCCTCCTGCCAGGTGGCAGCTCTGTAGTGCAGCTCCATGGCATGAGGTCCTACCTGGAGATAAACTGCAGAAGCAAATTTTCTACTTTGTAAATTATGCTTCCTATAAAAAGATAAAACCAGGTTGCATGCCCATGCCCCTGGCATCCTGGCTAAGCCAAAGTTTGTCTTTGAAATGGATTTATAAAAAAGTGAGAGACTATACATCTTCTATTTGAGCCAAAACAACTGTAGTTATCAGGATCTAAGCAGGATAATGGATTTGGCCATTTTAATTACGCATATAAATATAGCTAAGTGCTTTTGAAGCTGCTAAACAACAGTTTTAAAATAAATATAGTCAAAACCAAAAGCATTTCCATTTGTATAACTGCTTTGGTCCCTGCAAATATAGCTTACTCTGAATCACTTACATTCAAGAATGTAGAGTTGTGACACCCATGGTATCATTCTTTGTCACCCACACACTTTTAACACTGAGAATTGTGTAATAAAGTTTATATTCAGGTGAATTATTCCCACATCTTTGCCTGGAAAATAGTTTCCTTTCTTCAGCGACATATACAGGTTGTTGCTAGAGCCCTTGTCTCACTTTTTGCAGGATAAAACTGAATCTCAGTTCCAAATCTCAGGACTCACTTCCAACCGTCCTGTGAAGGTCCCTGGGGCTAGTATGGTCCAGAGACACATGCAAGTAACAAAGCAGCCAGCCAGCAGATGTTTCTCTCCCTGAACACTAAAAAGCCTTCCTAATTTTATCTCCCAAAAGTGAAATCAGACTTTCTGCCGTTCTTCCCATACCTGCTTTCCCATCCTTCTCCCTTCCTATCCATGGGGTTCCCTTCTAGAGACTGAAACTTCTAAAAATGTTCAAAACTAAATATTAACTTTGTAACCAGGTCTCATCTTAAGGTGACCTACAAGCCAAGATTGCAAAATGTCCTGAACTAAGCAGCAGCTCCAATGTGTTCTTTTATTCCCCCCTTCAGGATCCTCTAAAATCTCACATTTTCATCATTATTTTGATGCTTCACCACTTTCCACCTGGTGCCTTCCCTTCACCTTCCCCTAGAAAGGTCTGGCAAAAGCATCTCTCCAACAGGTTTTAAAATGACATCTCTTCTCCTGTCTGTGTTACTCTCTTCCCCTTGTGTTTTCACCTTTTTACAGTCCTTACGTTGCCCTTTCACTCCCCAGTGATTCTCTTTGTCCCTGGGTCTCAAAAGTCAGCTACTTTGCATGCTGTCAATTTATCTGCATGCTCCTAATTTAAAAACAGAGACCTCATTAAATTTGATAAGACTACACAAATACTTAAATTTCAGCACACATCTCGTTCAATTGACATTGAACTTACTGTCTTTACAGGAAAATCAAGGAACTGAATTCAGATACAGTTACACTCTATGTCTAGGGTGAGGGAGAGAAATGTATATATGCATAGATATTTTGAAATAATTGTATGTTATAAGCAATACTTTCACTAAAACAAAATCTCAACCATTCTTTTTTTCCTCCACAGTCAGATGAAAAGCTCAAAAGGGATGGAGTGTGATAAAAAAGAAACCCCAAAGAGGAAGGAACAGACGGGAATTGTATGCAGTGGAGAAGCAAAAACTTTGTAACACTAATTAATATGGAAATAATCTTCACTCACTCTACAGAAAGCGTGACATATGTTAAGGTCATTCCAACACAGAAAAACTTTTCTAAGTAGAATACTTAAAGGAGGATAATTTAAATTAACAAGCACAAATAACCTAAGCCACCCAGGCTGCACGACAATAACCACAATTACAGGAGCAGGCCAAAGGAGAAGATAGACAATTGCCCAAAGTACAGTCTGACACAACAGCATCCTCTCAAGAAGGCCAGCAGAAAGGCTGCTCCTTGAAATTCCTGTCTGTTGACACAAAGATGTAGATAAGAAACTGTAAAACCAGCAGTTCCTTGTCAGATATTACTCTCTTATAGGACATTCAAGAAGATCACAAAGGAGTTCTAGTGATTAAATGCTACCATTAGAGCAGGCTGGCAATAACAGCTGTCTCCTAGTTGACTTCCAGCCACCATCACTGAGGGCACAGACAAATCCACTTGGCTCCCACAAGTCAATCTATTATCCTGGTGATTCCAGCACAACAACATTTTCTTCCTGGCAATGACAAACTCAGCCTGCCTTCATTACCAGGCTGAAAATAGAATTTCCTATGCAAGTCACACCTGCAAAAATATATTCAACATGACAGAGGTAATCGGTGACAATACTGCAGAGACAGTTGAACAGCACTTCCATAGAGATCGGCCGTGGTTTGTAAAAACTCTGGGCTGCAAATAATTCATCATCCCTTTATTAAATAATTAGATATTCACAGAGAACTACTGATTAGGCTGCACTGATATCATGGTGCATATTTTCTCTCTTGACTTTGTCACCGAGGTCACCATACAACCCAAAGCCAAGGAGGACAGAGAGAGACTGTATATGGGCATGTCTATATAGACAAGCCTTTCATTAACCTTGCTGATCCTCCATAATTTCATGTGTCAGCAGCTAATCAACAAATCACTGACATCATCAAGGGATGGGGAGAAAAGATCTCCTGAGGGACCAATCACTTCTCATAGGAGAAAATCTGTACTTGGAAGAGGAGGTTATGTGTATTTTGCAAATAAATAAAGACCTCTTACATTATAACAAAGTATATGTTTATGCTGTTGGTGACAATGACTTATATTTAGCATAATGCAGATCATAGTTAAAGGAGTCAGTCCTCGACAGTCCACTCATCTCAGGTTTTGTCCACTTATTGTACTTTGTCACCTAACAAACATAAGCAAAATCATCTTCTTACTAACTCCAAGTCTACAGTTTTATTGATGTGATTGGTTTTCTGGCCATAAAAGGAAATGCAAGAGACACTGTGTCTTTTGTACAGATTAAATTTTAATCACTTGGTATTTATTTAACACTTTTATCCCAAAAGATTCTGTAAATTTAATCAACACAGCATTTAATTCATCTTCAGCCCATACAAAGCCTCCTCTTCAGAGGCATACAGATGCCTCTAACAGTGCACCATAGTATCAAAAGGACAGGGGAGATGGGGGTGGCTCACCCACATCAGTATGTAGTCTGCAGAGCACAGCTAAAGATGCTGGCAAAAGGCTATGGGATTACATACCTGAATTTCAAAGAGAAGGCATGGGATCTTCAGGATCAATAGATAGTCAAATATAGCCTTATGTAATTCAAAAGGTTTCCCAAAGCAATGTGTTTTCCCATAACCTGCCCGGGCATCAATTTAGAAACAAAGAGCAAAGTCCTGCACTTGTGCTGCTGGACTCAACTGTCTCTGCTCAGGAGCAGTGGTGGTTTGACTGTCCATCTGTCCAGCCTAGACGCTTTGTATCTATGATCTATGCCGCATGGACTGCTGTAGCTGCAAGAGCATTTCCAGCACATAGTATGGATCAGGAGAGTCACACATCTCATTAATAACAGGAACCTGCTAACAAGGAAGAGGTGGGCAGCAGGGAGTGAGGTGCCTCACCCCTCAAAAAACAAGCCTTGAAACCTTGCATCACTTTCCATGGGGATATATTTTATATCTGGAAATAGGGAGCCTACATGTGCAGTCTTTCAACAATGTATTGTACAGGCATCCATTTAGCAATACCAATCCATCTGGAAAGCTGAACAACATTCCCTCTTGCACTGTGTTAAGGACGCACCTCTCACAGTCAAGTTTTACAGTGTCCTCAAGAACAGCCCAGTATCATGTTGCATGATCCTGAGGCAATTATCTCAAAAAAAAAAAAAAAAAAAAAAAAGATATATTTCTTGATCATTGTTATCCTATGGACTGACGGATTTGTGCAACTGGATCTGATTTTACTGGATCTGATTTTAGGATGCCAAGTGCCCTAAATCCCTAACAACTATGTGTGAGCTGAACACCCAGTGTCTATATGTTTCTATACATCCATCAACCATCCAGCAAGAGACAAGACAGATCCTCAGATGGAGAAACATTCCCCACCCAGTAAGGCAATATATAACTAATGCATCACAATCAATAATCTAAATACAGGCTTTCCGAATGACCAGGATAGCTTGAACGAATAAGGATATCTTGCATCCAAAAGGGAATAAACATATAATTACAAGCGTGTCTGATGACGAAGTGCAGAAAAAGCTCACATTGCAGCCTTTCAGTCACCTGTTCAGAGTGGAAAAATACACTTTTTTTTTCTTAACTGTGAGATTTGCCCTGCACTAACAGAGAATTTTGATCAAATACATATCCAAACACTCATGCTATATTAAAAGAAGCATGTAAAGAAATGTAATTGTTTAAACAAATATTTTTTTGAGGTGGGGGGAATATTATGGTAGAATTCCACTTGGAACTGGACTTTCCTTGTCTACTGCAATAGATGCTGTCATTCAAGCAAACAGATCTTACAGACTAGATCTATTTTTTCTCTAGTTATCGAGAGTTACGAGCTTAAAAAATAATTCAGCAGAGGAAGACAGTGTACTCAATTTTACACAACTCTTGCTTAATGGTAGTAAACTAATGACATCCCAAATCACTGAATTAAGCAACTTTATGGACACACTCAAATGGTATTATGAAACATATACACTCATGTTGACTCCAAACAAAGATACTCTAAAATGTTGGGGGTTTTTTTTGCAAAGGTTTGCAATTTTTTTCTGACTGTAATTATATATAATTTCCAAAACTCCATTTCTGATTAGCATCTCTCCTCCTCTTATCATTGACAGATTCTGCAACTACAGATCTTATGGAACTCAGCAAGCCATCTTAATCCATAATTTAAAATATTGGACTTTCAGAATTACTTCTTGTATTCTTCATTCCTCTTCTTCTTCTTTTCTGAATACATATATTTTAATTGCTAAGGAATTGTGCCTAATATGCTATGGTCTAGTTCAAGTCATGACCATATGTATTATAACACAAAGCAATTAATAGCAGCATATCCAGAAAATTGACACTTATAATCAGCTGCTTCCAACAGCTGCCTAGCCACAACAAAAACCAAAAAAAAACCCAAACCACGTAAACAAACAAACAAACAAAAACAAAAAGTGCAAAAATGCATTATACATGTGGGATTAAGATTTATTAAGAATCAGACCTTACCTGCTTTTGCATCAGAATTGCAGAAAGTTATGGTACTTCAGGTTGCTTACCTTAATTCCACCTGTGCTGCAAAATTGGAATTTACAATAATACCAAAAAAGAGAGCTGCATTGCTTTAAAATGGAATTTTAGGGTTTTTTTCTACTCACATTTAGTTTTCCTAGAAGATTCATTTATGAATATAAAGCTGAATGTAACCCAGTTTTTAATGTCATACAATTGACAATAAGGATTTTTGAACTCAGGATCAAATAACCTTTTTCTCTCTGTAACCTGGATATCATCTATAGGTATATCATCTAAATGACCTTAAACTATCACATCCTTAAACAAAAAGGTACATGAAAAGAGATATGGGCAATAAATGTAACTAAATCCAAACCCAAGGGCAAAACCAGTGTTTTCCAAGAGCCACCTTTACAGTGGATCCATGAGTAAGTTAATTTGCCGTATGCAAACCCAGTTTTCCCAGGGTTCTGGGATTACCATGGTATAGGAAAATCAGTAAATCTATATATAAATAGGCAATCCTTAGCATATGCAGAAGGCACATCTGGTCTACAGCCTTGTTATACAGTTTGTTCTACTTGGGATATAATAAAATTTCACACTTAAAAATATGTACTTTTAAGTACTAAATGTCAAATACGTGTTCTTCATTCCCACCTACCCTGAAGTTACAAAAGCTCTTTTTTGTTATTGCTATCTTAGTGGTGTGAAGAGGATTCAGTCAACCTTCTAATTTTAATTTTCTTGAAGAATCTCCGGAAAGATATGTAAATTGTTTCTTTCAAGATACTGAACACTTTGTTTTGCCTTAAAATACATCACTAGAATCCAAGTCTAGGATTCAATAACTTCTGAATGTCAGCACATCTCTTGATTTCTAAAATGCATGTTTTAGTCAGTGATATTCTGAGTGAGGAGCCCATTCCAAGTCCACGATAATGCCGGCATTAATTTTCATTTATAATTGTTTCCTCTTTAAACAGCCCCACAGAGACAGACTTGCATCCCTTCATTACACATAACTTATCATGGCATTAAATTTCCCTCAATTGTACTCTAGTGCTGCCATACTGCTGACCCTTAAGTCTGCAAACAAATACATTTGTTCTCCATGTATTTATGTTTTGTCTTCTAAATTGTGAGAAAATGAGCTTAGAATCTTCATATTGTAATTCTATCATCAAAGCCTGTTGAGAATACGATAAAGTAACCAGAAGTTAAATTATCAATAAGCGTCATTTATTTTGCATTTTTATTTTAAAGAATACTTATGAGAATTGTGATAAATTAGCAGTGACAAACTACTTCTTGCAGGCTGATTTTGTGTGGAGAGTTTAATTAAACATTGCAGCTGTTTATCTCTATGGTGATTAAATTTTCATATGTAAATTACATGTATTAAGATCAAGATACTTATGTAAATGTCACTTGCCTTAATGTTTTGTGTTACTGTTATTAACATCTAACCATCAGCTTGTAATCTTCTTGTATTGCATTATGCTGGCATGCACTACATGACTAAAATAAGTAGATTTATATCTTAATAACAAACAAGTTTTTAAAAAGAACATCTTACTATCTAATTGAGATGTAGATAAAAAAAAAAAAAAAAGAAAGAAACCATTGAGTGTGAACTGCTGTAAATCCAAGAACCTCATTGGTTGGAGCCATGTTCGCTGTGTAAATGTAACACTAGGGGAAATGGTTTAGTGGTGAATTTAGAAGTGCTATGTTAACGGTTGGACTTGATGATCTTAAAGATCTTCTACAACCTAAATGATTTTATGAATGCCTTCCATCTGTCAGTAAACATCTTCTAGAATAGAAATTAACAAGATAGAGATGTTTTTGCATACAAGAGCCAAATGGAGACCCCAGAGGCAAGTGTGCTCCGTACACTTCTGGGAGAGCAGAGCATATTTTCATTGTATACATCCTGAGAAAAAAACAAATTTTACCTGGGTGTCAGGGATATATATATCTACTTAGAGCAACTCTCCCACCTACCTTACAGCAGTTGAGTATATAATGTTTTATCACTGCCAAATAAAACCATATTTTGTCTTCACTGTCAAATAAAAATCATATTATAGTTTGATATGAACACTTCCTAAAAAACTACAAAAATGTTTATATTGCATGAAGAAAAAAAAGCTCAAGATCCACTCACACCTATTATCACAACCAAAAGAAACCCTAATAGATCACAAATGTTTCTTTAACAATAGCAGTTTGCAGGTTGCATCTTATAGAAAGGCAACAGAAGCACTGGGATTTGCCATTTACTAGAGTTTCCACATTTTTTTCCTACTTTTGGTTTACCCTTATAAGTACTATTCTTATTTGCTTTGATGATAAAAACTAGCAACAACTTGGAATGAAAAAATTGGAAGATCTGCAAGCTCATCTTAGTTATTAGAGAGAGGGAAGTTCTTAAGAGGAAAACTTACAATCCAATGGAAGAAAGACTGTTCATTATGACAGTCATGTTTATAGACTCCTTGATAGCAGGAAATCAAATTCATCATCTGCAAAAACAAATTAAGAGACCAAATTGCAGTAGGTGATACACAGAAAAGAGATAAAACCAGTTAGGATTAACTTCTTTTGAGGAACCTATAGGTTGCATATCATCTCAGTGTTGACATTTGAGTGGTGTGTAGGAAGAAAGGAAAAGATCACTAGGGGTGGGGCTTCATTTTCTTACATTGTCTTCCAGGAGGCATGTAAAGGAAAGTACATTATCAAAATTATCTACTAAAAAGCAATGAAACACTTTGAAGATGCCCCAAGTAATTCTGTGGCTGCTCTGATGGGAAAATTGAAGATGAGCATTGTCTCGCGACTTAGAACAAGTTCAGCAATACAATGTGCTTTGAAGAAAAAGAACTCAGCTAGCTTGACAGCATAAGAAATTAGCAGTTATTTTAATGGGTACTATCCCTCAATGCTAATAACTTCATCAAATGACAGTCTGACTTTGTACTTGTAGGATGTCATATACACAGCTTCCTCAACAGCTGCAATCTATAAATTCATTCTAAGTTTCCTTTTTATTTTAGAGTTTTAAATTACATCCCAGACGCTCTTTTGGGATTAACTCAATTGAGTTGCAAAATTTTCTATTTCCAAATTACTATTTCATGATGTATCTCCTTTAGACACATGTTAAACTGTTAGAAAAGTGCTTGTTCCCTTTCTCAGCACCATATTTCAGGTTTTAACATAGGGTACTTGTAATGTTCACATCGTCCCTAAGCCTTTGTCAGTGGTTTGGGCTTTGTTGCCCCTAGACATCTCAGATGTTCTGCTCTACCACTACCACATTATTCCATGAGTCCTACCTTCACTTATTAAACTAATGAGGTGGGTATAACATTTTGGAGAGTACCTACTTTCCGTTAAGAAATGTGGTAAATCCAGGAAAGAGAATAGGTGTAGGAGGAATTGGTACTGCAAGGTGCTTCACACACCCATTTCCTCTGAGGTTCATGGCAAAATTACCTTCACAGATTTCTTTTTCAAATTACAATAATTCAAATTCCAAAAAGTTTCCCCTTTTTTTTTTTTTTCCAATGAAATGAAATCAAGTCAAATTACATCAGCCTCTGTGTCTGCAACTGTTTGTTCCCATGGAAAAGCCGCTGTTGTAGAAAAATAAATCTTTCCAACTTTTATACATAGCTACATCTCCAATTAATTGGACATAGAGTTTTAGATACTGTAACAGTTTGCTGGGGTTTTTTTAATCAGCTGTTTTTAAAACAGCTTCTCACCAATGCCATACTAGTGACATCAGCTTTTCTCTCTTACACTGGGCACACATCTTTGATGAGAAACGGCAACCCATGACACTTTACCATCTGAAATAGGATACCATTTTTGCAGCTGCAGAAGGACTTAATCCATACAAGCAAGACAGCTGACATGCTGCGGAGTGCCATCTCCAATGTGACAGAAGTATCACAGGCTACCGAAAGGAAAGATGAAGACCACAAGCTTATTCCTCAGAGCAATCTTCACTGGCAGCTCCTTACTTCAGTGGATTTCTTGGGCAATATGGTGTCATTCAGCATATGTGAAGAATTCATCCTTGCATGCATAAATGGATTAGCTTTCTATTGCTAAGATGTTTGCAGCAGCTCAGTCTGGAGTGTCTCAGTTTATCACTATTACAACACCAGGGTATGAAAAATGGAGTGCAAGACTGTAAAAAGAGAGAGAAAAGAAGACCAAGATAATTGAAAAGAAGAAGGCTGCTACTTCTTCATACCAGTCTCACTAATCATCAAAAATAAGGGAAAAAGAGTGAAATACTGTATATAAGGATTTTGTACATTACTACGTTATCAGAAAGATTGCCTGAATATCTCATGAGCTCTTAAACAAAGACAGATCATGATGAAGCTCACCAGAAAGCATTTTTCTTCAACAAGAAAACCTTCTTGTGCTATTTAAGTTTAGTTTGCCATAAAACATCCTATATTCACTGGCTGACTGTCTACTGAAAATAATAGCCCTGAATGATGATCATAGCAGGGATATTTGGCAGCAAATCCACTACAATTACCAAAAGTTAATTAGAATTATTAAAATAACAAACACAAGGCCACCGATATTATACATCTACATTTAATAATGGAATCCAACTGTGCTTCTGATTCATGAACTACATTACATTGTTTTAAAGCCTTTTCTTTCTTACCAAATTAAATATTGATGTATTATCCTCTCCAAATCTTTTGGTGGATTGAATTCTATTTATACAGGCCCTAAAAATTAAGTTATAAGGCAGAACTATAAAGAGCCTGTTGTCTCCCTGAACAGTAAAATAACTTACAATCTATTTTTGTTTGTTGCTTCCCTAGTATTATGTTTTGAAAATGAAATTCCAGACTTTAAAGAAATGGGTCAGACAACTTCATCAAGTACAATTTCACCTCCTATTGCCAATTTAATACAAATTTATTTAAGGCTGTGCTTAAAGAAATTTCAAGTTCAAGTTGTCATCATCTTTGCACTCATATGAACCCTAGTAATTTAAATAAGCTGTATATATGCACAATCTCTCAGAGCTTTAATGTTCAAGAGCACTAAAACACCTCTCTGCTCTCAAAAATGCTTGTCTTTGCCCCTCCTGCCCTCTTCTTTCACACTATGATTATTTTAGTCAGACAACTCAACAGATTTAACACGTATTTATTTCACTTCTGCATGTGCACAGTATTGTAAAGAGCCTTGCTTCCTATTTAGATCTTAAACTGATTTATGTAGCACATAGTATCAGAAGAGAATTTTTAAGCTTTTATATTGGTAAATTTGGCAGGGAACTGATGACACATATAATGCTACTTTACAAGAATGAGCATTGTCAAAGCCATTCACGGTCATTTTTTCTGTTGCGGGTTTTTTTGAGGTTTTTGGGGTTTGTTTTGTTTTGTTTTTAACAAAATCAACACAATTTCAGGTTACTATTGTCCTCAGTCAGTTGGCAAAATGCAAACATCAGTTTGACCACCATAACTGAAAGATATGGAGCTCCATGAGCTTCTCAGAGGGTTTCCTTTCAAGTCACAAGAAAATGTGAAATTCTTCTTTCCCTAACCAGCTATCTTAATCATCAGCTATCAGAATTCTCCTATGCTGTATATACAAAAATGCAATATATACATAGTTTTAATATTTTAAGCAAAATAATCATAAGGCAACTAGGAATATAAGCAAGAAAACAGATACTGTCTATTAGGATAAAGGAAACTACAAGCCAGGCAATGAACTTGAATCTACCCTCCTTTCTGTTAGTTATCATAGGTTTAAACGGCACCAGTTACTTAAGAAAAAAAGAAGATAAAGTTCAACTGAAGAGTCAAAAATGCACAGAGATCTTCAGGTTGTAAATTGCTTTTTTGAACTTCACAGGAGAGGAAGTGTGGAAGAGGTAAGAGATGCAGGAAGACAATTTCCTTCTGCAAGTAATAGAGGAGCCGAGAAGGAGAGGGGCCATGCTTGACCTCGTCCTCATCAATGGGGGAAGGCTGGTTGGAAATGTAATGCTCCAGGGCAGCCTTGATTGCAGAGATCATTGGTCAAATTTGAGATCCTCAAGAAATTGAGAAGAGCATGCAACAAGCTCACTGCCCTGGACTTCAAGAGAGCGGACTTTGGCCTCTTCAGGAACCTGCTTAGTAAGGTTCCATGGGACATAGCCCTAGAGGGCAGGGGAGGCCAGGACTGTTGGTTGATATTCAAGGATCACCCGCTGCAAGCTCAGGAGTGATACATCCCTACTAGAAGGAAGTGCATCAGGAGGGCCAGGAGACCTCCTTGGATGGATAAGGAGCTGCTGAGGAAAATTCAAAAGAAAAAAGAGGCTTATAAAAGGTGGAAGCAAGGGCAGGCGTACAGGGAAGAATACAGGGATGTTGTCTGGGAAGCTAGGGACCAGGTTAGGAAAGCTAAGGCCCACTTAGAATTAAACTTGGCTAGGGATGTGAAAGATAACAGGAAGGGGTTCTATAGTTACATCACAAATAAAAAACAGACTAGGGACAACATGGGCCCCCTCCAGAAGCCATCAGGAGAACTGGCTACTCTGGATTTGGAGAAGGCTGAGGTTCTTAATGACTTCTTTGCCTCATTCTTCACTGGCAAATGCTTTAACCACACCACCCAAGTCTTGGAAGGCAGACGCAGGGACTGTGAGAATGAAGATCCTGGGCCCACTGTAGGAGAGAATCTGGTTCAAGACCATCTTAAGAACCTGAATGTATACAAGTTTATGGTACCTGATGAAATCCATCTGTGGGTCCTGAAGGAGCTGCAAATGAAGTTGCTAAGCCACTGTCCATTATATTGGAAAAATCATGGCAGTCAGGTGAAGTCCCCGATGACTGAAAAAAGGGAAATATAATCCCCATTTTCAAGAAGGGGAAAATGGATGAGCTGGGGAACTACAGAGCAGTCAGCTTCACCTCTGTGCCTGGCAAAATCTTGGAGCAGATTCTCCTGGAAGGCATGCTGAGGCACATGAAAAAC
>JANRGW010012089.1:42340-62403 GCA_024733675.1 Psilopsiagon aymara
CTCTTCTCTGCCCAACCTGTAGCTGTGCCTGGGATTGCTCTGACCCAGGTGTAGGACCTTGCACTTGTCATGATTAATACTGAGTTCAGTATTGTGACTGAATAATACTGAATTCAGATTTAATAACATTGGTGAAAACCGTAAGTAGATTTCCAATTCATATTCAGAGACTACAAAGTCCACCAAAACCAAATTAAAATCCTTTACCAATCATTGCCTTGCCCACTCTCAATTATATTCCTACAGCTCCCTTAACTTTGTTATTGCAGCACAAATAACCTCCAGATGTAAGCCAAATTTCAGGGCTCTGTCATTTTTATTGTGCCCCATCTTTCAGGAGGTTTTACATGCATCTATTTGTTACAAATGATTTTAATATACAGGAAATGTATTTGTCTTCTTTTCCAAGAATGGTTTCATAACCTCCCTATGTTCCAAAGCTAAATAACACATATGGCTCATGTTTAACAACCTCCATTTGGTGCTTCATATGTGTACTTTTCCTTTTTGCTTCCAAGTGTATGGCTGCAGAGCACTGAGGATCAGGCGCCAGCGTGGGTGAATGCTCTCTGAATAGGCTTGCTTTTCAATTGTCAGACAGCAATTGACTGAAATCAGGGGAAAAAAATTATTATTCTGACAGCCCTTGATAAGTCATTGGCTCAAAAACTCTTTCTGTTCAAAGTCTCCTATGTCTATCAGATATTCAGTGAGGCATATGGCATCTTCTTAATGTGATACCCATTATTGAAGTGAAATGGTAACCTCTATGTTCTTGAACAAGCTTCCATATTCTCCCTGTGCTTTACTTTAACTTCCTCCAACCAGACAATTCATACTGGCCCAAGGCCACCCTCACCTGCTCCAAAGACTGAGGTTTATAATTTTAATTTTCACTTCAGGTGTGCAGAAAGTTTGATAAATTAATGAAGCTACTGTCAACACACAACTGCCAGAGATAGAAAAAGAAGCTACACTGCAGGACAAATTGTTGCAATAGCAAGAACTTATGATGTGATCTTTTATTGTTATAGGCGTTCTCAAACTCATTGGTTTTAATATTTACACTAAAATATAGGTCTTCTGAAATGAGGGGCAGGAGGTCAATCCCTTGATGAAGTACTAACTGCATGTCAGCACCTGGAATATGGGAAAGCAGCACAGTCAAATTATCTCACTTCAGGCTCTACTTTACATGTCTTACCTTTCCCAGTTTCCCTACATGACTGGCAGAGCTATACAACCTCAGAGAAAACTAATTGATCACTAAGATGCACCCTGGATGAAACAGTATTAGATAGGACCACTTCCAGCCTCTAGACACTAACGTATGAAATAGCATTGAAAATGTGTGGTTTTCATTACAGCCCTTGTTAATAGCCTAAGGGAGTGTCTCCTGAAAAGTATCAGATCATAAGCTGCAATGGAATTTTAATTAATACTATCCCACTGCCAGAAAAAAAACATTATGTGTAAATTCAAGAAATCATTTGCACTGAGGAATCATGACTGCTCACAGGCAGTGTTAACACAACCTGAAGACTAAAAACTTTCAAACACATTAGCTTCCCCAAGTGTAAACATTTCTCTCTATCAAAAATTTGATGTCTTCACAACTGGCTTCTCAATCCAGTCCACCCCATCTACAGTATTTTTTATCCATATGTGCACAATAAAAGAGTTTAAGGTTTAAGAGGAAATTGTACGAAAAAAGAAGAGTGGAAGAATTGCCATAACACCGTAACATTCATGGAGAAATGCTTCTAAATAGGTTATTTTACAAGAGATGCCAGGTGTAAATGTACCTTATGCTTTGCACCCTTTCTGGATGGGTAGAAAGAACTGCACTTCTAAGTAACAGGAAAAAATTTAGTTCATTAAACAAACCTTAAGGAGAAGTGTAAATGAGGAGTGGTTTATATTCAGTGTCATCAATTCAGTTGAAAACATGTTTGTACCACTCCATGAAATGAATGCTTTTTATAGTGCCTTTGCTGCCAACATCGCCTCATGAACATAAGAAAATTAAACATGCAAAACGAACTCTAGAGCTGGCAGCTAGCAAATAAATTCCAGAGAAACAGTAATATGCAGTTCTATACAAGCAGCTCTTCAAATGGGAGAAGAAAAAAAAAACAGGTAAACTGATGAAAACGCAATGCATAGGTCAGAGGAAAGAGAAAGTCTAGCAGAAGAAATTTCTCCCCAGATTCCAGCCCCCACAAATAACCACTCTAGTCCCTGGGGTCAGTCTTTCCATTTGTACTTCCAAGGCCTCTGTATGAAAGCAATGGCAACAACACCATGGCCCACAGAAGTGATTAATGTACAGCTGTTTGGGCACTTGATCCACCAATGCAAGTCAGTTACCATGGATGAAAGATCAACTTGAGCCCCCAGATTTGGTTTCACACCCCTGCTGCAGAAGTGATCCTGATAGCCATTGAAGGGACCCTTGTTCCACCACAAGCATCACACTGCGGCAGCATCACACCATGCAGACAAGGCCATGGCCAAGGAAAGGGCTCAGCCCCTGCTGCTGTTGCCCATAGATGCTCATAATTCCTGTGACTCCAGTGAGGATCCTGCACTACCTTCACAAAGCCGAGCAGCCGCCCTTGATATCTCATGGAAATTCATTCTTGTCTTTACTCTTTTCCATTCCTTAGTAAAACAAACAAAAATATCTAGGTAAAAAGAAAGGTGATGGGTTTGTTTTGGGGTTTTCTGTGGGTGTTTTTTTGGCACAGAAAAAGCCCACCCTCCCTTCATTATCCTCCACTCCAACAATAAACCCTTCAAAGTCAGCAAAGCTGGAAGGACTCTCTCCCCAACTGCTACCCTTTCACATCAGTTGATATCAAGACAGCTGAAAGGAGGAATATAAAGTGCACAAAGATCTCCAAAGCTATGTCACAGTCATCAAATACCAGAGGCATTTGGAAACAACTCTCGTGGGTCCGGGCAGGAGCAAATGTCTCCAAATAAGGAAGCATTTCTTCTCCAATGTGCAGAAATTGGCAGCTCCCCTCCTGGAGTTTACGTAAGATTTCTCAAACAGATTAGCCAACAAGCAAATGTCAAATAGCCTCCTTTCTGGCTTCAGAGTCATACTAGCAGGGTTTCATCTGCAGAAATAGATTCAGATAAGATTTCAAGTTGGGAAGCAAGTTTCCATTTTGCCACATGGATTTTAAGGAAATTTTCAAATACATCCTAATGAGAAACTAATGAGGAAGTGATGCTGCAATTCCAATGCCCCCCTGACACCTCACACATGCCCTAAAGGATAATGTGCACTTACAGAAAAATACGGGTTCAGGATCAAATTACAGTAGCACTGCATGTAATAGCAATAGGATCAGAAGTAATTTGGCATGACAAATACGAAATGTTAATGGAAAAAGTTAACATGAAGAAAAAAATTTTCCAGAGGGGTCTCAGAGGGGTCAAGTAATGCTGTACTTTAAATACTTGGCTATACCTATTTCAGAAGATTGACTAAATAAATTCAGCTTCACTTTCCAATAAAAGGCTGCAGGACAGCTACTGAAAACTTTTTGGAGAGGAGATGTTAAACCTAGGCTATCTTGGGTGCTGGCAAACCAAGAGACTATTTGGCAAGTGCTTAGCAACAATCTTTCCCAATTTTTTAACCTCCACCAGCCTCCCACAGAGAATGACAAGGAATTATTACCTGCTGACAATGAGCTCTTTCTTCTGCTTCTTGTCCCATTAGGCCCTGATCTTTGATGCTTCTGCACAAAGTCACTTTGAATACCTAAATACCTAGAAGATGTGAGAGCCCCTAGAAGGGCTCTTGATAGAGGTGAGAATTTGGGGCTACTGAATACAAAAATCTCAGAATAAGTGATCTGGCTTGTTTTGACTTCAAATTGCTCAATGCTTCAGAGCTCAGAGTGATGGTGCCACTGAAAAATATAGTTTCAGTTATCTATCAAACTGTCACAGAACTAGTGATGTTTAGATGTAAGGCATGCACTTACCTATTTTCACTATCTGAACAGCAAATAAAAATAAAAAAAGGATCACTGATATAGTCCAATAAAATAGGAATTCATTGGTTTCTGTATCGCAGTGGGATTTGAAACCTCACGGCATATCTATGGCTTTTTCTGTCACTATGCAGAGCAAGTGACATGGAGGCCAGGCCAGCATCTGTTTCATGACAAATCTCAAACCTAACAAGGTATTTACACACAGACCAAAGAAAATGGTTAAGAAAACTCAAGTGTTTGGTGGCACTGAATAAATCAGGCTTTGATGCACATCCACATAAAAGGGTAAGAAAGTCATTTAATAGTGTTTAAAGGGACAAAACATAGAGAAGCAAAATGTGGAGGATAGGTTTAATTCTGCTTTTTTCACTTAAAAGCTTTTTCCATACCATTCACAAAGACAAACATGCAGCTTGTGGCAAAATACATCTGGGATGATGCATGAAAAGGTCTTTTTTCTTATACTATTCTCTGCAAACTCCATTCTGGTTTGCTCATCCCTTCCAGACTCATGATGCTAGTCCCAGGTTCTTTAATGTGGGTAATTAATAACTCTTATCCATTGCTTGATTTATCTTTTTATAACATGTACAGATCACATGGAGATGAACTGGGTGAATTATTACCCTATGGAGCCAAGCAAAGAACTTTGTTTTTACTCTCTTGAAGTTCCTATTTCTTGATTTGTATGAATAAGAAATGCCAGATATATATATTTCAAGAAGGACGCAGGAAACTTTCTTGACTAAACACATGCTTTTCTCTTGATTTACAATTCAGATATATAAATGCACTCTCTTCAGTTTTGAATTACATACTTTTTCCCCATTAAAAAATGAGGATTAAATCTTAACCACAATGCCTTAATTTAAGCTTAATTTTTATGTGCACCCTTTTCTTCTTTGCTTTTCTGTCTCCTGCAAATCAAGAGGCAAATCATGACTAAGTTCTTCCCGCTGCCACAAACTAATCTTTCCAACATAAGATTTCTCTTGTTTGACTCATGCATAGAATACCATAAAATCCAGTCGTAGTGTCTGCATAGACTAAACCTTTGTTTAACACTAACTATTGAGGCTTAGCATACCCTCCGGGACACGCTGGAGAAAGCTCTGAAGAAAAAAGAAAGACAGGATTCCTTCAAGGACATTTCAAAACCAACCCCCTAAAAGGTGCACTGAGCAAACAGGGATTTCAATAGTTAAGAATTCAGCCTTTGAGCTCTATTTTATGAAAAATAAGTTCTTATCCAAATATAGCACAATCATTACATAGCATGGAGGAGTTTTCAGGTCAAAGGTGCCTGTTCTGTATAACTGGCAAAGAAAAATTAGAGAAACAAACTTTGATACCTTTTCACTTTCATGACCTGACCCTGAATCTCTGCTTTCAAGTCCAAAGACAGCAATTACAGAGGCATGATGCCAAGGAGATCTGAGCCATATTTCTCCTTACATGGCTGTGGCAAGAACATTGACTTTAGTTTATTAATTAAAAGCCAGTAGTAAATGTGGACTACAAAACTGTGAAGGTTTCTCTGGCTCTACTTCCAAAATTGAGTTAGAAATCACATGTTCAAATAAAACAAAAGGGTAGAAGTTGTACATTAAATTTATCAATGCTATTCTCTATGTAGACTGCAGCAGCTGTAGCCAGCAGCAGTTTCATTCAGACTTGTATCCATAAGGTATTTCAGAGTCACTCTGACATCTTCAGAAATTCCCATTGTCATCTACTCAGATAAACTGACATATATCACCAAGTATACCATAATACCAAGCCTCAGAGCTTGCAGAGTTTGTTTGTTTTTTTTAATTCAAAGGAGTGGCAGTCAGTCTGTCCATGAGGGTCAGCACTGTTCACAGTAGAACTCACTGATCTTCCCAGATCTACAAAAAGCCAAAACCATCCCTACCAGAATTTCTTTATCAACTTAGACCAATGCCTCTCTCAGTGGAGCCGGTATGTAGGCTGACAGGTTTAAAACCCCACAGTGCTGAAGACAAATGCCCGAGCATAATTTGTATAGATTTCAGAAATGTGCCAAATTAAAACTGACACATGAAGGAGCCTGTGGTTCTTGAATGAAACACAGTTACGACATTGATTAAACCAAGTTAGATAACTCTCCTTTTGTTGCCAAAGCTGGTCTTTTAGAAGGCAGAATTCAACAGCTTTCTAAAACCTCTCCATGTTGAAGAAAGTCTTTTCTCTCTAGGTATCTATCTGATTCATTAGATATAAGGATATGTTTTCATCACAGTCAATATTTATCCTTTTCCAGACTTTATTTCAATCTAGTCAAACTGACCTGCAATAAATAATAAGCAGTAAAATAGAAATTTTGAGAACAAATAATTCAAGATGGTCTTGTATCTGCAAACTCAGAAATGAATCTGAGCTGAAATAATAGCCTGTGTTAAGATTAACACTTCAATTACATTTCACAGAAGTAGAAGCTGCCAACTGAACATATGCCATGGTGCCTTTTTGTTATGGACGCAGCTTCCAACTTGAACCTGATACACAAATTGTGCAATTACAGCCCATTCAGCAACCAGGGTTTTCTTTGTGGTACTTTTGCACCAACTTACTTTTCAAGGAGATGTTTGGATGTTTCCCACAGACTTCTAAGGTAACGCTGAGCAGCATGGTAATTAACAAAGTGAAAATAAAATAAAATAAAATAATAAAAAAAATAAAATAAAATGGAAACTGTACTAACCAAAGGTACACAACAGGTAAAGGTCACCTGTGCTAAATAATCTTACAGCTGTATGAGCTAGTAGAGATTATAAACAGAACTATCCTAATAAACTGAAGACAGAAACAAAAAAAAAAGACATATTAAAAAAAATTCTAGAAAGAATAAATCAAATCACAAATACATTATTATGGAACCCAGGGTAAGCAATAATATTTATTGTTGGGCAGGAATTTAGTATTAGACTCTCCTTTTTTATTATCTAGGCAGCCATATAGTTCATGTCACTGACGTATCTGAGTAGCTCCCAGCAGTAGATTGGTCCTTTCTAATGGCTTTATGTAATAGGGAGAATAACATTTTCTCTTATAGGTGGAAAACAATCAAATGAAGGCCTATATCACTTGTCCAAAGTTACACAGTATTCTGAAAGAGCAGGAAGTTCAGAAATTAAATAGCTCTTCTGCACCCTATATTGGAAAAGTGCCTGCCAGCGTAAATGAAACTCATAAAATTAGCTCTGCCTAATCTCTTCCAAATTCTTGTCTCTCTGTGCTTCCCCATGCTCAGGTTATTCACTTGCAATGACTTTCTCACACAAGGTCATGGGAGCAAGAAAAAAAAAAAAAGGCCTAAAAGCCTTTCCCTCCACACAAGCAGTAATGTCCTGACTAAATAGGTTTTTGTATCTTTTCTGACATTCAGCTGACATGTTATACCACAGTCTTTTTCACGACTAAAACCACTTCACCTTCTAAGCATAAAATAAAAAAACATTCATTAAGAATTTAAAGCACACAATACTCTATAAAAAGTCCTGAAATTTTCTTACGCAAGAGTTAACTCTAGACCAATGCCAAAGACAAGTAGACATTATCAAAATACCTTAGCTTGAAGTTTTTTGTTTTCAAGTGAAATTCCTGAAAGACTTTCTGACACTCAGTGAAAAAATTCTAAGTCGAGGCTTTGCTCAGCAATTTCATTCAGCTTGTTTTGTTGTATCAGTTGTTTGTTCAGTGTTTATTCCCAGGTTTTGTTCTCATGTCACCTTCATTCCCACTCAGCTGCCCTTGTTTATTACATGAGTTTCTGTGTGCTCATAATTCTTTGAGCTTCCTTTCAAGTAGCTTGAAAAAAAAATAAAAATCGCAGTAGGAGTTCATGAAACAATGCATGAATAACTCATTTCCTGCTTTAAATACACCTCTGAGTAAATGATCCGGAGATTTTTCAAGAACCATTTACATAACAGTTGCTGATACAGTCTTCAAATTTTCATGTCAATCTCAAAATGGCATTTTAAATCATCCCATCTTCCTAAATGAGGTGAGTGAATTTTGAGAGCAGATTTTCCAGTTTCTAGAGATCTTCTTTTAGTTACAATTCTTTAAACGTCGAATTCCCTTCTTTTTTCTTCATTAGGGGTAGTGCAGAAATGTCAGAAATGCTCTGTACGTATAACCCATACTCCAAACACAGTAGGGGTGCTACTTCAAATAGTACATTTTCTTTTACAACTAGAAATGCAACAAATTTCAACAACTGTCGATCCCACTTCACAGTCTGCAGCTTGAAAATAAAATTTGGAGGCTTTTCTAGCTGTGAATAACTGTCTACTGCAGTACCAGTGGGAAGACACCTATGAACCACAAGATGCTCAACCAATTACAAATTTAGGCCATTTCCAGGCATAATTCATAGTCAAGTAAAGAAGAGAGAGAAATTTGGCTTTCATGTGGATTTCTGAAGTATTGTAAGAACACCTATGCTTCCTTGGGTTCAAAAGCCAAGAAAAGGATCAAAGGCAAATCTCTCAAATCCTGTTGGAGTGGGAATAGAAGTAAGGAAGGCTGAACATCACCAACTGTCATCCAGAGAAATTTCTGGATATGATTCCTGCAACAGCATGATTGCTCCAAAGACACTAAGGGATGCATATTAATTCATAAAGAGGATCACCAAGGGGTCAAAAGCTCCATGTGCTAGATTCACATAGGGTGTTACAGTAAAAGTTTCTTTGTCTTGGGATGGTACAGGGCTGTGCTGAAGAGCTCCTCTTTCTCTTTGATAGCACAGATGGAGTCAAGGCTGTCTGCCTGAGACAGAAAGCCAGTGCTCAGATGAGCTTCTCTTTGAAATGTCTGCACTCAAAGGTCTTTTGGCATAAAGAAAGGGAAGAGACAGAGACTGCAATCTGAGGCCCTGTGAGAATCTCTTTGGGGACCAGCCTCTACATCTGAAACCGTCCTGATTATCTTTTGCTGAGCCAGGAGTTTAGGAGATGGAGGCATATAAGATCATGTCCATAGCAGTTGGCACTTTTGTTTCATTGACCTAAAAGAACTCATGGGTTGGGAGGCATAAATTCCCAAAGCTACAGCCACACTTATTTTTTTGACTTTGAGTCTAAATGCCAAAAAATAGGACAGTTGACTTTGATGTGCCCTACTCCCAGACAGCAAAAGCAGCAGTTGTAACCCTGAGAGACTAAAACCCATAGAATAGCCTATTCTTCAAGTTCATTAAAGAGGTCATAGCCTTGTAGGTGTTGAATCCAGAAATACAATGTGATTTAAAACAGAGCTAAAGAAAAGACAAAACAACTGGGGGAAGGGAAGTTGCCGGAAGGCTAACTCCAGGCTGAAGCATAAAAAGAACAAGAAAAAGGCAATGCAATTTCACAATGGTTTTAAAAGGGAATCTGCAAAGAGTCGGAGGGTGAAAGATGTGGCCAAATCATAATACAGCTGAGTAGGAGCACTGAGTCACCTAGGCATTTGGAAGAACCTGAGAAGGAGAGGGCAATCCATCATTTTTATTACCAGTTATACCACACACACAGGGAGAGGAGGAGCTTATGATCCCTGTGTTAGGCAATACTGTTAGGATTTCTTAGACAACTTTTTTAAGCCGCACACATAAAAAAGACAACACTACAAGAGGAGAGGAAATCAAGAAATTAGCCAAAATTAGAAAAAAGAGAGAATGAGTGGAAAAGCCAGCCAGAACATAAACCACCAATTGGTATTGTTACCTTAAACTCAGAAGTGCCTCTTTCTGGTAGAAGTCATGTTTTTATCAAATCTCAACAGGTAGCAATGCCAACTCTGTTGCACAGTAAATGCTGGAGAAGAGGGTTTAGATAGCATATCCATCATAACTACATGACATGTTAGCGAAGAATGTTTCTTAGAGTGAGAACAAACAGTATAATTCAACTTCTAACGAAGTCAAACAACCCAAAAAGTAAAAAAGCAAAAGGAAACTCTCCCTCTCTCCCCTATCACAAAACACATTAGCAAGATGGACTGTTCATGATTAATTCACATTCCTTTCCGATCGCCTATGTCGATAAAGCAGCATAAAATTGAGCAGCGTTGTTCCTTCTCTGCGAAGATATAGGAGACATGACATCATGGCATCTCATGTAACAGTCAAACCAGAATGCACAGCTGAGAGGTTTTGAGGTTTCCTAGCAAATATCAGGATGTCTGATATTTGCAGCAATTTTGCCTATTTGGTGAGAACTGCAAACTCTCTCCACAAGGAAAGGATTTATTAGACACTTTACAGAAGAGCACAGCATTTGCTGCCCCTGCTATGTGTTGATGGACAGAAAATCCTACAATATCACATTATTTTAGGATCCACGGCTCCCAGATTAGGCCATAAAAATGCAGAGTGGAGTTCTTTACAACTATAGAGAGACCTAGGGATACACTGAGATGTATGTTTTTCCTGGATAGAGAGATAATAAGGAATACAAGGAGAGAAAACTTTTTTCTTTCATAAAGAAGAAAGCTGAAACACTTCAAGTGTACCATTCTTCATAAGAGTAAGCTTTTTGAAACTATTTCAATTAAGCCTAGCAAAATCTTCAAAATCTTTCAGATTGTTCCAGATCTCACCTGACTCTGTTTTACATTTTCATGCAAGAAAAAGTTATTTTACTTTGAAAATCTGCATAATTAAAAACTGTACTGTCTTCTGATTGATAAAGTTTCAAGTGACAGCTTTGCAGCAAGCTGCCTCCTACACAGAAGTAAAAGCCTTTCAGAGTTTTATGTAACTGAAAAATCCAAGTTGCTTTCCTCCAGGTCTTATTTTTCCAGCATGAGTTTAAATGTCACTGCAAGGAACTGCAATATATGTTTGGATATAAGATTAATTAACATACCAATAATTTTGCCTAATTATGAGGCACCAGCTGAGAAAAAAGTGTTTCTCATATTCCTGTTTTCTATTTGGAAAATTGGAAACAATTTTATATTTAAAGCCAAACTTAATCCTAATTTTTCAGACAAACACTTATTTGCAATCAGCCCAAACTGGCTTGAGTCCCATGAGAGCAAACAGTAAAAGAACCTAAGTAAGAAGAAACGAAAGATTACATTAATTCTGGATTTGAGTGAATGCAAATCTGTATTTGTTTTCTATTTTCAGTTGTATAATACATTAAACACTAGAGGGAGTATAGAAGAAAGTTGAATATTTCCTCCAGAGAAAAGTGGGGTATGAGCAAAATTTGAACAAGAGTTGCAAAGGTTTCACCTGGAAAAAAAATTTAAAAAAATCAAAAAAATCAAAAATTCTCAGGGATCTTGAAAGTAGGTAGGGATAGTACAATTATCCAGGCAAGATATAACTTTATCTTATGGTTTATAAGAATTCTAGATTGTAGGAAACAATCTAAACCCAAGCCAGTAACCCAGATGTAGGTATCTGCCTTCCCAAGTACATCTTCAGCTTTTAAGGTTAAGTACAAGCAATGCAAAACCTGAAAGCAGTGCAGCTGGATCAAACTTTGCCCAATATAATTCAGTAAAACACATTTTTACCAAAATCAAACAACACTAGTGGGTTTTTTTTTTGTTTGTTTGTTTATTGAATAAACTGATATACTTCTTATAACCAAATAGTTGTGACATTTCCAGATCAACCATTCTAACATTACACAAATGTAGTAAAAAGTGAAAACATTAACTTCAGTCTGCATTAAAATACAACAGAAAAAAGGATATTAAAAAGAGTAAAATACTAAGAAAATTTAGATTTTTCTATTTTAGTACTGTTGAATATGGCTATTATATTATTTTAATGAGCTAAAACTATAGTCAACTATAGTCAACTATAGTCAACTATTTCATGCGATTCCTAAAAAGTACATTTCCAATCATCATGAACATGAATTTTCATTTACTTTGTATTTTGATTGTTCAACAGAAACAGGCTAAAATCAGTAAA
The DNA here is from genome assembly GCA_024733675.1 of Psilopsiagon aymara. Lineage (NCBI taxonomy): Eukaryota > Metazoa > Chordata > Aves > Psittaciformes > Psittacidae > Psilopsiagon > Psilopsiagon aymara. Next base: position 54,308 of record JANRGW010012089.1, read on the forward strand.
AGAGAATTCATACCTTAGATTTGACTGCTAGGACTAAGAATCAAGTCAGAAGAAAAGCTGCCTATATATCACATTTTGCTTTTTTATCCCTTTGTGATAAAGAACCAAAACCACAATTCAGTGCAATCTTTAAAAACATCAGAGTCATATAGCAACACAAATAAAGCATTAGGAAGACACAGAGCTACAAATCATCTAATACTGAAGCAAATCCACAGGAGGAAGATTCTGACCTTATAAAATAAAACTCCAGTAATTGCCCATTTTGGTACTGAACTGAGAAAACAGAGACTAGTAGAAAAACCTCATCTGCAAGACTTCGTGAGGTCTCTGTTCCAAACACCTGCTCAAAGCAGAGCCAGCTTCAAAGCCATATCAAGTGACTGAAGGCCTCATTCCCTTCCTCACTTCCAACATAATTTTAAATACTATTATTCCAAGGTCACTGCAGCCAGAGGTGTCGCTGATCTGCACATCCCCAGTCGGTCCCTTCTCATTCCTCATTAGCAAATCGAGCAGAGCACCTCCCCTAAGCAATCTGTCCAGGGGGTACAGCAATAAATTGTCCCCAACACTCTCCAGAAATCATGTAATCATAGAATCATAGGATGGTTTGGGTTGGAAGGGACCTTAAGGATCATCCAGTTCTAACCCCCCTTCCGCTAGACCAGGTTGCTCAAAGCCACATCTAATCTGGCCTGGAACACTTCCAGGGATGGAGCAGTCACAGTTTCTCTGGGCAACCCTTGCAAGTGCCTCACCACACTCACAGGAAAGACTTAATTTCTTATATCTAATTAAAATCTACTTTATTTCAGTTTAAAGCCATTCCCCTTTTTCTATCCCTACAGAACCATCTATAAAGTACCTCTCCTACATTGCTTTCACCCTAACCAGTTGCCTTTGCAGTAGATGGTTAATGTCCCACATGCAAATTATGACGCCTCTTACATGTGTTTGGAGAAACATTGGTCCAGCTATCTCTCTGTATTACACGCCTCCCATGCTGTGCCCTTCATCAGCTTCTTCAATTCTCTTGCTCCAGACCCTCTTGACCAGCTCAGCCAATGGTATAGCCCAGTATAGCTCTGAGCATGAGCGTAAACTCCCCAGCCCTCATCTCAAACTTCATTTCTAAGCACTTGGAATACCCTGTTAAAACACAAATTCATGACCAAAATGGAAGGAAGCAGATTTGTTTCATACTGGTTTCCTGCTCTTATACAAAGAAAACATCAAACGATTATCTTCACCCTGTGATGGCAAGTCTGAAGACTTTTGTTTCATACAGAGAATGACAGCAGCCTGAACGATGAGGTATAAATCCTGAAGACAGAAAACCCAGAATATCCTTTGCTAGGCATATCTAATATCTTGCTTTTATATAGTCAGTAGACTTTTCGCTTTTGTTCCAGCTCTGTTGTGATCTTTCAACATCCAACTATTACTTAATTCAGGAGTTTGTCAGATAAAAGAGATTTTATTAGTTTTTAGGGGAGGTTTTCATTTATGAGTGGTTTCTTCTTGCTGGGGAATATTCTTAACAGAAAATCTATATTAATTGTTGTATTATGAAATCCAGAGTGTTAAATACTTACTTTAAGCATGTTCTTCTGCTAATTGTTTGCAAGTGGCACATGCTTTTTTTAACCTGCCCAGCAAACCAGGAAGCAACCACTTACCCTCCATATCTTTGGAATATCTGGAGTCCAAATTCCCTTGTATGAGAGAAAGAGGAGGAATTTTGACTCTGGTTCTGTGTAGTTTTGCTGCAAACTTTGTTATGTGTAATTGCTTAAAAAAGGGAATGTAGAAAAAGAAAATATTTGTATCATAGTAATGGTCTCATCTATCTGTAGCACTTGACACCACAGCTGCCAGCTGCATGGATAAATATCATGTTGCAGATAAATTGTGTCTGCAAAGCAGTGAAATGGAATGTTAATTTAAGCTTAGCCATGCTAAAACCAGGGAGGGCTCTGGACATGCTTTGGATAAACAAGGTCTCCACAAAAGCCTGCTCTGAGCTGAGGGACTCCTTAAAGTACTTGAAATTGCTGATCTCTCTAACTAGCTTGAGTACTGAAGCTGACAGCTATCAGAGAAAACAGCAAACATACAGATTGATCAAGAGAATTCATTATTTTTGCCCATGTTCCCTGTTTCCTTTTGGCATCACATTTCTTGATGGCTTGTCCTTTGTAGTTTCCCAGAATGTATTCCTTGTCCATATCCATCCTCTTTATTGCCTTGGAGATGAGTTTCTGCAATGGAGGGAATAACATGTCCTCATTACCTGACACTGTGCAACACACATGTCACCACTCCTTTGCAGCCTCAGTACTCTTCACTGTGCCACAGAGAGGGAAGGACTAGGGTTTGCCTTGCAACAACAATGCTGGGATCACCACATCGTGGCAGTGAAGTTTGCACCAGCACCTTCTGGTGCTCACCAGATACCCAGAGTTGAACAAGCAAGCTCAGCATCGTCAGTGCCTTCCCAAAAAAGCAGCTTGGCTTATGCTTTCAGCATTGCTTCTACTACATATTGCCTCCTGGAGTCTAAAGGAGGCCTACTATTCTTCCACTTACTGTTAAAACTTCCAAAGACAAAGCTATGTTTGTAATTTTTTCCTTTTCTTCTAACCCAAGTGAAAGTATTTTCCTTGTACTTGGCTGCCTTCCCATCCACCTATGTGATTATGGGGATAAACTAAAGATAGTATCTACCACATCCAACAACTAGAACTCCATTGCTGTCTTCAAAGTGCAATACACTCAGACCAGCATTGTTTGTCTTGGATTCATGCAGGCAAGTATATTTCTGTGGCTTAATGAATCAACCAATATCACCCTAAACCTAAAGTAAGAGCCTCATGGATTCTCAGTCAAACAGATGGTAAAGTGCAGTAATTGGTTAAACTACAATAACATAATTAGGTATCTAATCCCTCAGAAGTCATGACTGTTATTCCAAATTAAGCTAAAAAGAAAAGGGAAAAATACTTGCTCAGCTGCTCCAAAAAGAAACCTAGCAAAGTCATTCTGACATCCAGTAACTATGGAAAAATACATTAAAAAGAGAAAAAAAAAGAAAAAGAAGTCAGGCTAACCTTGATATCTTAACTGCTGTGCTTCCCAACAGCTCTGAGCTGTTGTACTTTCTGTTCTTCAAGTGGCCAGACTTTACTCTTCCTGAATAGCACCATTTTTCTGAGTACTGCACTTTCAGAGACAGAAGGCTGGACAAAGATGGACACTGGCCTGTTCCAGTAGAAAACACTGGCCTGTTTTCTTATCTATTGTAATACACAAAACTAAAGCAACTGTTAACTTACATGCTAGAAGGCGCAGCCAGAGAAAGTATGTGTGCTGAGACAGGTTTCAGCCCATTACTGCAGACTTTACAGAAAAAAACCAAACAATTGGACTTTAGTTGCTGTCCTCCAGACTGCCACCAATCTACTTCACTTGCTTACACAAACTCACTTTACAACCTGTGATTTCATCAAGATATATAAAATTGCCTCTGACCTTTAATGAGAAGCTCCAAGATGCTTTTCAAAACCTTATCTTTCATCAAACAAGCTTGTAAGCTCACTGACTTCATCCACCTGAGGTCAGGCACTTAACTGAGATGCACATGTGGAAAGGCAACTTACTCATTTACAAGTAAACAAGCTAATTTAATTTTTTCGTAAGTTCTTAGAGTATAAGGGCTAAGTTAGGCCACATGGACCTCAGGAATTATTCATTTGCCTTCACAGAAGAAGCCAGGACCAAAGCCACTATGAACGTGTTCTTCAGAAGTGGTCCAGGCTAGATGAGATGAATCTGGTTAGGTTGTGTAAAACACTTTGTTAGAATGGGTTCTGAACAGCACTGGGGTAATCCAGGCACTACAGCACTGCAAGAAATTAGAAGAAATATCCAAAGCACAAAAAGTAATGCAGAAAGAGGGAAGGAGAGTAAGAAAGAGAAATGATAGGGGCAATGAGGATATGAGCAAATCCTTAAGTCTTTTCTGTATCTTTTCTAGATTTAAATCACTTCTGTCAAGTCAAGCCACAGACTTTGCTCTCAGGTTATATATAGTGAATATCCCTGTTGTCAGTCAACTGTTACAGAACTTCAGCTAAGCAGTGTTAATTATCTAATATCTAGACACTTTTTCTAATTCATAGCAATTTTCCATCCTATTAGTTTTTATATGAGAAGTCATGCAGAACTATTTATCTTTTTCACACTAGTATAGTTAGAGTTTTTTGAAATGCAGGCCTGAATAAAATCTTAATAACCCTGTTAATTTGTCACTGATCTGAGAACTGAATTTGGAAATAGTTTGCAGAATCTCTTCGACATAGGTCTTTTGTTTTAATTGAACTTCTCTTTTTCCCACAGGAAAGATAATTTAGTGCGACTTGCCAGTACTAAAATTGAAATTCTTTGGCTAATTAATTTTTGTACCTGAAACTGAATATAGCTGACTCTTTTTTTCCCTCTAGTTTTTAATATCTCTTTCTCAAAAATTCAATCCTTGGCATATGAAACCAAAGGAAAGTTAGAAAAGCTTTCAGGAATTAGAAAAGTTTACAGGAATTACAAGGTTTAACAGGGATTACTTCAGAGGGTTACAAAAGTTTTTCATTTTTACAGAGCTGAGAGCTAAAATACATGCAAGTTCTGGAGCCAGTGTGGGCTTCCATTGTAGAAAAGTTGCATGGTAGACCCCATTAACTTTCAACCTCATTTCCACCAGTAAAAAACAGGATACAGGCTAAAAATAATTTTCGCAAGCAGAGGTGGGTCGCACTGGTTGTATGATTAAATAAATCCATATGAGCTACAAGAAACAACTTTCATATACTTACACCCTAAAGGAGTAAATTTCACCCCAGAAATACCACTAGAGATGAACATAATTTCAAGCATCAGGGCTGTTGCTGACCTTAGGCTTTGGTTCTAAAATAATTATATTGCATCAGGTTAGGCCTTAGACATTTCTCTACTATTTTCTTTAGTCTACAACTCTCTGTTTAAACACTGCCATGCCTTTAACACTCCAAAATCATCCACATTTTTACACTAATGCTTACAGATAATTCTAACCATTCTACATCTTTCAGGAAATGTTTCTCACTTTGGATTTTTGCCTAACTGATGGAGTAATATCTTACTAACTAACATTTGCCCATGGCAGAGTTAAGATCAACTCCGGTAATTGCAGCTGTAGGCCTGTAATAAATTTAAGCCACATATATTACATACACAAATGCTTCTGTGTAATGCCCAGAATATGTAACAAGTCACATTTCATGCCCACATGGGACATGGAATGTCTTCGGTAGCACAGAGGACCAGGGCTGAAGTCTCTCTTACCACACAGGACTCTCCAGTGCGCATTCAAGCAGAATTTGCCTCCACACCTTAGTTTTACTTTCCTTAGCACCACATAAGACCGCAGCAGAGCAATTTGGGGAACTGATATTCCTGAAACAGAAGATAATGCACACAATGTTTTGCCCTGTCTCCAGCTGTGTTGTGTCCCTCAACAATGGATGTGCCCAATAAGCTGCAGGATAGCTGTTTTCTTTCTCATACACACTTCTGGAAGCAGAAAATAGCCAGTTTTTCTGCTTTCTTAGCCTTTTCCCTAGTATGTCTTTCTACACCACTCGTGATCTGGCTGAAAGTTTTCCAAGAATCGAAACTCCAGAAGACACAAAGAAACACCTGCTGAACGCGTGATGGCAACACTATGCTGCATATCAGCTCATTTCACTCATTATTTATGCCTTTCTGGCCAATCACACCTTCATCTGCAGGTCCTCAGAGTATTTGTGGAAACTCCAATACTGCAAAATGTGCACATTTCACACTGCACTGATCAGATACCAAAATCATTCGCGTACAGTATCACACAGATTTATGTGGATAAAGTTTCAGCTGTTTATCTCATGAACCATTGCTACCTTCAAAACTAAGGACTTCAGAACTGCTGGAATGCAGGTGGATTAGCTCTGTTTAACAGGGTGAGACACAGAAAGTCCTCCTGGAGACACTTGTCACTCTGGAGCGGACCCTCCAGAGCTGACTCGCCAAACCAAATGCAACAATCTGGAAGGTGATGCAAACAAGACATGACAGCAACACCTTTATAGGCTTAGTTATCTTGACATGCCAAATTACAGAAAGAGCAGGTGTCTGTTAAGTCTAGGCTTATGGTTCCTTCAGATATGTGGGGAAGTGTCAGCATTATACTTGCATTGATCTGGTTTTGGCTAGAAATACAAGTTCAGAGAAAAAGATCAGTCCTCTGGAGTTCCATCACACTCAAAGCAGTTCTCCCCTTCATCTCACCCTGCTTTGAAGGCTTCTTTTCTGTCACACACCCCAGGTAGAGACCCCAACCTCTCCCATGTATGCCCACAAAACAATGCTGATTTCCAGCAGACCAAAACACTCACCGAACCCACTTTTTGTTTCCCAATCTGGGAGTTCTTGCGCATTTGAATATGCACAGAGCAAACACATAGAGCACAATGTTCATGCAGCTCAGAATGTTTGAAGCAGCAATGGACAAATATGACTTCTTCAGCTCTGTTCTTCATATTATAAAACAATCTTTTCATATGTGCGTATTTGAGGGAAAGAAATGCATATTTTATAATTTCATCCTATATAGGAAACTATACGTGAAGTACCTCCTCAGTTGTGACTATAAACATGCATTGGAACTAGTAAAGCACTTCATCATTTGACTTGCATATGAAGCATTCACGAGAAATTACCATCCTTCTCAATCATTATATCTATAGTAGAAAACACCTTTCTGAATCAAAGTGGTATCTAAGTACAGTACTGCCTGAAATGATTAAATTTACATTTATGAAATTCACCTGAATTCACAATCATTCAATGTCCAGACCAAAATACATCTTCCAAGAGATGATACAAAATACAGACATTTAATGAAAATGGGAACGAACGTTTTGGAGTTACATTTTCACATGATGAATGACCTCTCAAACACCAGGAGGACCTTGCAGGAACTGCAAACTCACTCTGGTGCAGGCACATTACAGTAACTGCAGCTGCTCAGCCAGATTCTGTTGTGAAAACAAACTTCTGGCAAAACATTAATATCTTTGAATTCTGCATAACTGAAGTATTTTTCATGTTACATACTGCAGGTCTTTTACTTAAATCTTACTAAAACTGAGGTGGCTTTCTCTTGGAGATTCAGTTTTCAAGAGACATTCATCAGGCAGTACATCATCTTTCAAACATAAATCAGCTAACCTCTGCTGAGTTTTTTTTTTTTTAATTACTTGGAAAGCAAAGCCTTTAGAGGTACATCTGCATCTTTTTTTTTTTTTTTTTTTTTTTTTTTTTAAATGAGACACTATCTGACAATTTATGTTTTATTGTGGTCAAAAGCCTGGTGGCTTGTGTGTGTGGTTTTGGACCTTATAAACAATCAGCGATCTAGATTATTAGATGCCTATAATTCAAGGATAACACAAGATCCTCTCACTGCTATGACTCACCAATATTTTAAAATGCAGAAGAGCAACTCTTCAGTTATTTTCTGACCTGCGAGGGGAAGAAGTGACACCTAAGGCTATGTCTACATTATTTATACCATTTTGATAGACTAGATTAAATCTTTACCACAAGGATGAGCTTTTAAAACATGCCTGAAAATGTTTAAAGATTCCACAGGTGCTCTTCCTGAGTGCAAACAAAGGCTTCTCTTTGCAGTATTAAAACAAAATTAAAACGTAAAAAAAGTGCTAGAAGCTATGGTTTCTGCTCAAAACAAATCCTTGACTGGACATGTTGGATTTATTCATTTTTAACAAACACATTTTTGGAACTCACCAGAGTATTATCATACCTATATGGAGGCAGGCATATTAGATTACTCACACCTCCCTGTATGCAGGTGCATATATACATGCATGTATACATACTTATATCTGTAGGTATATATGTACATATATTTGCAAAAAAATTTATACAATCATAGAATCATAGAATAGTTAGGGTTGGAAAGGACCTTAAGATCATCTAGTTCCAACCCCCCTGCCATG
>JANRGW010012090.1:0-12751 GCA_024733675.1 Psilopsiagon aymara
GGGGGAATTAATTTCCTTAATCAGTTCCCCTGATTTGCTTCCAGGAGACTTTATCCATGTGTAATTTAGTGTCTGAGGAATTCAGCTTCATTCTGCATGCAGTCGCCGTCTGGTTGGGGCAGAGCTCTGCTCTTTCCATGGCTCCCCTCCCTCCCCGAGGCGTTAGCTAAAGGCCAAGTGAAGCCCCTGCTGCCGTTGAAGTCGCAGAGCAGCTCCGGGAGAAGTATTCCCAGCGCAGTTCTTTTGGGATGCGGAGACTTCGCCGCCAGAGGACACCCTCTGTCTGCTCGTGTGGGCCATGCGCTCCTTCCTGGTGCCATCCAGGATCTTCCTTTCGGCTCCTTTAGTGAAAGATGGATCCGCTTTCCACTCAGTGGGGCTCTCTGTGGAAGGGAAATCCAAAGGGAAGCTCTCGTGTTAACTCTCTCATGCTACATCTGATGGTCAGGGGATGCCTTTTACTTTAGCAGCAGCAAATGACATCTTTTACTCTAACTTAGGCATTATACAGAGCTCTGAGTGTCACCAGGGAGCCCTGAGGCTCTCATGGGGAAGCCATTTAAACCCCCACGCTGGGTGGGTTTATCCAGCAAGATTCCTGTCTCTAAACCTCATCTTTCCCATAGTTTTTGGAGCTGAAGCCCAGGTTTGAGGTGGTGCAGGTTTAGTTCCCATCTCTGGTTGACTTCCTGGTGGTCAGGGCTCTGTGATGCTCTCGGCTGCAGAAAGGGAGCTTGTTGGGGAGTTTGGTCTGAACTTTGAGGGCAAACTTCTGCCTTGGTGCTGAGTGGGATCCTGCGTGCTGGGAACGTGTAAAGGAAGCAGCATGGGCCCCGTGAACCGCTGTTGTTTTCCTTCCTGCAGGAGCTAAGTGTGGCTCTGTACAGGCATCTCCTTGGCCTTCAGGAAAGCAAAGGCAGCCTGGACGAGCCTGCAGCTGGGAAGGATCTGAACCTGCTGTGCTGTGACATTGATCCTGTGCTGATCAAGAGGGCTCAGCAATGCAGCCCCTTTCCTGCCTCCATCTCCTTTGCCGAGCTGGACATCATGGACTCCAGCGCCAGGGACTCATTCCTGAGCTCCTACCTGGGCCGGTTTGGCCGCTCCACCTTTGACATTGGTTTTTGCATGTCTGTGACCATGTGGATCCACCTGAATCATGGGGACAGGGGCCTGGTGGAGTTCTTGGCCTTCCTGTCCTCCGTGTGCACGTACCTGCTGATGGAGCCTCAGCCCTGGAAGTGTTACAGGGCGGCCGCCCGGCGCCTGCGCAGGCTGGGCCGCAGCGACTTCGAGCACTTCCGAGCCCTTGCCATCAATGGGGACATGGTGGAAAGGATCACCCAGATCCTGACCAAGGACTGTGCCATGGAGCTGGTCTGCTGCTTCGGGAGCACCTCCTGGGACAGGAGCCTCTTGCTTTTTAAATCGAGTGCCTCAAACGCTGAGGGCAGGAGTCCTGTTCTGAAGAATGAGGTTCCAGAGCTGGAGCAGTGACTGTAAATGGCCTCTCACGTGGATGAACTCATAAGCAAGGAGGTGCTTGCTGTTCACAGAGGCAGGTGGAGGACTTCCTAAATCCCTGCTGGGTCCGGACCTTGACCTCTCTGAGGAGAAGAGAGGACCATGCCTGGAGCTTCTCAGGGAAAGGGAACATTTCTGTTGCGCTGTTTGTTCTGCTTCTTGCCATGTTTCCTGTATAAAATACTCTTGGAAAACACATAACCTGGGTCACCAGCTGGGGACAAGGGAGTTGAATCACTTGGGAGGGTCAACAGGATGCCCAAAGTGGTGGTGATGGATGTCCCATCCCTGGAAACATTGCAGGCCAGGTTGGACGGGGCTCGGAGCCATCTGCTTCAGTGGAAGGTGACCCTGCCCATGGCAGGGGGTTGGAGCTGGATGAGCTTTAAGATCCCTCCCAACCCAAACCAGAGGGATTCTATGGCACTGGTCAGGCTGTGCTCAATGCCCCAGATTGGGCTTCCCTGGTTGACACCGTGCAATCTCGCTGTGGAGTGAGGGATTTCGATGGCAGGGCCTGTACTCGTGTGTGTCCCGCAGTGAGTGCTGTGTGTGTAATAGCCTCGAAATAAAAGAACTCAGTGTTACTGTAAATCCTGTGGTGGGTTTTTGACCTTTCCTTTGTTCCCTGCTTTCGGTGCCTGAGCTGTCCCAGGTGACCGCGTTTGTCATTGAGGTGAACTTCCATTCTCAGCTCAAGGCTTTGCTAAGCTTGAGGTTATGTTTGGTGATGGTGAAAGTTTTACAGCTTCCACTGGGTTGTGGGTTTGTCCCTTTGCTGTTTCCTTCGGTAGAATCCAGGAGGAAGGAAAACTGGAGCAGAAATGTCTTCTTCTAACTTCATTTCTCTTGGTTTAATATCCCCGCAGGCTTTATTCGTACCGGGTTTGTTAGAGCTGCTGGGAAGTGGGAGTCACGCTTCTACAGTGTTGTCTAAAGGGATTAAGAGCCTCCCTTGTGACACAGGAAATAACTGCTGGCTCTTGCAGACTCAGCTTCTGCTGCTTCCTACTGAGAGGGAAGCCCAGGAATGTGCTGCCTGGAAGTGCTGTGTCACAGAGCTGGTGCCAGAGGAATCTCCTCCAGGAGGAGCTCTTGCCCAGGAGTTCCCCTATGCAGGGGCAGAGAGAGGCTTTGGTTGCGTTTTTGTCCTTATTTACTCATGATAGTGGAGGAGGGGAAAGCTTTGCTTATGCACAATGAGCTCAGGTAAGAGGATGTGTGTTCTGCCTGGCCAAATGGACACTGCTGGCGCCCACGGCAGAGGTATGAATGCATTGTGTGTTTAAAGGCTCACAGAAAGGCTTTTAAGGCTCTTCACATGAGTGCAGCTTTCCCAGTGGTATCTATTGAGGGTTCCCACCAGAGCTCCTCTGCTTCTCAGCTGCACACAGATGTCTTCCCTGGTGCTGAGCGTTCACCATCCAAGCCTGGTGTGACTTTGTTATCCCTGTGAGAGTGAGGGCAGAACCATTTGGGCATGGGTTTCCCTGAGGATTCCCCCACGTGCCTGAGCTTTCCTGCAGTGCATCCATGCCATTTATCCCTTTGGGAATTAAGCACCTTGTCCAACACTGGCTGTAACCCTTGGGTGAGCTCCAGTTAGTTGGGGTGCTGCTGACAGCAGCTCCCCTTTCCTCGCTGCTCTTCCCTGTGCTGTGCAGGTGGTGGCACTGGAGCATCGTGCAACCTCCAGCCTCACCCTTGGGCTGCTGCTCTTGGCTGTGTCAATGGTAGTTGCTGTTTGCTTTGAACTTTGCAATATTTATAAGCCAGAGTTGGACTTTGCTGCTCAGTGCTGGGGTTTAAAGGCCTCAGTGGGGATTCTTTCAGTTTCCATTGGGGATTGCTTTAGGAGGAGTTGCTGGGAAGGTAACACCACACAGAAGGTGTCCCCTGCGCCCATCTAGAATGACCTTTCCCTTCAGAGGGACCCTGCTCTATGGTCCCCATGCACTGCAGGATGGAGCAGTGGCTCTGGGGGTTCTGCTTCTTGTTGAAAGATTGTGGGTTGGGTTTTAGTTCTTTTTGCAGCCCTTATACACTGGCCATGCACAGAGCTGCAGTGTGGCTGTAACAGCACGATGGCTCCTTATCTGCCTCTCGTGTCTGTGCTGTTGTATTGCTCTGTCTCCATGTCCCACTGCCTCAGAAATGGCCCAGCTCCAAACCCAGCTCAGTTTGGCCCTTGCACAGCAGCGGGGTTTGTTTCTTGTCCGTTGGATATCGCCGCAAACACAGCTCAAAGTGACCTTAGCACATATCTCCCTGCAGCTCTTGGGTCGCTGCGGGGCTCAGATGGAGTCAGGCCCTTTGCAGACAGGAGAAACCACAATAACACCCTCTTTCCTTTCCTTTCCTTTCCTTTCCTTTCCTTTCCTTTCCTTTCCTTTCCTTTCCTTTCCTTTCCTTTCCTTTCCTTTGTTGGGAAATGAGCTTAGGTGGGACCCTGGTTCCGTGCGCAGTGATGGAGCAGAGCCCATGGATCTTGGCTGCAGTGCTGTGTAAGGCTCTCATCCTTTACTCTCTCCATGTTTTGCAATGTGGCTAAAATGTTCCCCTGAAGGTAGAGCAGAATGAAAGTAAAGCTGAGGGTTAAACCCACCGCTTCTGCTTCTCGTTGCTGAGAGCACTTTGCAGTTGGTTGGTAACTGTTCATCTCGTGGCTGGTGCAATGGAGATGCCCTTTGCTGGCTGAGTGCTGTGGTGGTCACCCTTGTGGAGCAGAGGCACCTGGATTAAAGGAAGGTCTCTGTACTGACAGTGCTGCTTACTCATGTCCTCCATGATCCAAGGATGGGGCTGACTTGAGGTGGTTACTGCTGGTAAAGCAAGGGAGACCCAACTTCTGTGTGCATGGAGAAAGGGCTGTGCTCCCACTGCTCATCTGGAGCACGGGGCATCAGGCTGTGCTCATGTGTAGGTTGTTGCTCATGCGTTATGTGCCATGTCATTCACACTGTGTGCTTCCCTGAGCACTGGAGGGTTAGTTTAGGGGTCCTGCTTGTTCTTTCCTACCCTTAAAGCTCCAGAGCTGTGCTTGCTCACAGGAGCCTGCTAAATCCAATGCCTGCACCGAGCATGTTTAGCTGAGCAGTTCCAAATGGAGCCGGAGTGGTGCAGGGCACTGATGTCAAGCTGGTGGCCTGTCCCATCCAGCAAGCGAGGATGTCAGTGTGAGGAGAGTTCCCATGCTCTGTGGATTGCTGCTGGGCTCCTCAGTTCTTCCATCCATGAAATGAGCTTGATAACCACCCACACTGGGGAGGTTTCTGCTGGGGACTATTAGCTGTGTGTTTGCACAGCACTTTTGAGAGTGAAATCCAGAGCTGAGCTGTATCATCAGCTGTGAGCTGTGCCTCTGCTCATATAATCACTGCAGCACTTCAGGTAGTAATTAGGTCCCATACCTTCAAAGTGTTCTGACTAACCAAGCCTCACGCCACTGCTGTGCAGCAACTCACAGCTTACTCTGCCCCTTCCCTGCATGGAAAGATCTAGGCAGGGAAGGTGAAGCATCAAGGTGTGCATAAGCCAGCGTCAAAGCTGGGGGTGAACACGTGGAGATGCCACTTTCCAGATGGCTCTGCTATTGCTTCTAGCTCTTGTAGGAAGCAAGATTTAGATGGAGTCAACAGGAGGTCCTGGTTTTACTGTTCTTTTAAATGCGTCTGAACTTTAGCCCTTGCTTATGTTTAGAGCCCGTTGCTGCTTCTGCATTCTTGTGTTGCATGAGTACGAGGGATGCACTCAGTGGGGAAGAGTTTAGTGTGTAAACATAGCGCAAGAGCAGCGATTTTAGCACGCTGGCGCCGGCAGCTGCCTGAGCAGTGGCTGTGTGAGCAGCTCTCCCTGCTCTGTGCTTCCCTCTCACGCACGCAGCCGCTGCTCATCAGCATTTCTAAAGGGTGACCTGGTCTAAAAATGCTTGAATTCATCTTTCCCTGGAACGTGTGACAAGCCCAAGAGTGGAGGAATGGAGCTGAGGAGCAGAGAGTTGGCAGCATCGTGTCTGCACCCATAAGCAGCTTCCTCTAGCTGGAAGCCAGCAACTTGTCCCTACAAGCTTGTATAGGCTGCAGATCTTCGGATTTCCTTTGCTCAGCTGAGGGCAAGTTCCTTCTTGTTCTTCCTGGCACTTTACTGCCTGTGAATTAAAGGAGACAAGTGAGAGGTGTCCGCCCATGGAAACATAGGCAGATGCTTCTGGCAGCGTGGAAACCTGGGCAAGGAACAGCCACAAAGCAAACAGCCGAGGTCTGTTTGATCCCAGGGCTCAGGCAGTTCTCTTGCAAAGTCTGGGTTCATTCAGTGGGGGGGTGGTGGGAGGAAAGAGCCCTTTTGGCAGAGCTGGGGGGCTCGAATCACAAACCAAGGTGTGAGTCTGAGTTTCACTCTGGACAAGTGCTGTTTGGCTTTGGAAGTGAGGAGTCAGGGGAGGTCAGAGGGGATCAAAGGGATGAGCTGCTCCCTTCCTTGTGCCCTGTTGGTCATGGAAGTGGAGGCAGCTCTGCTGTGTACACTGAAGTTTGATGTCTGGGTGGGAATGGTCTCTTCAAGTCTCCCTGGACCTAGTGTAGAAGCTGTGAGACAGATGAGCAGTGTGGGAGTCTGTCCTGCCATTGCGTTCCCTCTTTGGTCTTTAGGGCTTTGTTGCAGGCACCTCAGTTTCTCCATTAGATGCACTTGTGTTAATGTGATGGTTTCCCACAGGCCCTGCCGCAGGAGTCCCTTGGAGCACTATGGGCAGAAGCTTTGCCACTGGTTCCCCTCTTGATCAAGCTGAGTTTCTTGCATTTCATTATGTGGGAGTGCCCTTTAGGGCTGCGTCACCCATTAGGTTTGGACTCCAAAGGGGTCTCCAGTTTGAGGAGGAAAGCTTGGGGTCATTCCCTGGGGCTGGGATGTGCTCAGAATGCTCTGACAAGAACTGGGGGTGCTCATGTCTGAAAGACCTCTGCTGGAGGTTGGAAGTGTGGGGTCCTACCTCAGGCTGCAGACCTTGGCCAAGCTGCTCCTTTCCTTGGGCCTCATCTTGCTCTATGGGAAGCACAAGCTGCCGTGGGGCGATAAGCGCTGGGGTTATCACAGACTTCACAACCTCGAGCACAGAATGCTGTGCAGACCTGGTCTGTTGGGCCCAGACACACAGAGCTCTGTCAGCTCTAGGTCTGGCTGATAAAATGCTTATCAGCTGCCTGGGTTTTTAATCCCAACCTTAGACACAACTGATCCTTGGATCCTCAACAGAGTGGCTTGACTCTGAGCTCTGTGTTTCTTTGGGGTGAGAATGCTTTAAGAGGTGCTAAAGCTTTCCAGCCTCATTCACTGTGCATGGGGACCTTGCAGTGAAGCAGTCTGGAGGGATCTCACCCGTAGCAAAATGCACTGTACGTAAGTGCCTTTGTAACTGATTAAACCCCTCTTCATCTAAGGCCAAAGATTACACAGGCACTGCAGATGCTCTGCTCTGCTTCCTGGTATGGGGTGCTTCCTGATTCCATAATACTTCTGGTTTATTGTTGCATTAGCAATCTATGAGTCCTCCACGTGAGTGGCAAGGATTTAGTTAGAGCTTAGTGTGAGGGTGGTGGCCCTCCTTGGCCTCCTCGCTTCCCCTCCACCACTGGGGTCAACCCAGAGGCTCCCGAGCTTGTGAAGCGCCCAAAAGCTGCTGAAGTGCTGCTTTGTGGCCCCAGCAGCTCCAAGCCAGGAGCAGTCGTGCTGCAACAGGCCCCCTGCGAGAGAACAAGCTGCAGGCTGACACATCAAAAGAGAAGGGCAGCTCCGTGGGGGTGTCTGTGAGATCAAAAGGCAGCAGTAAGCAGGGCGGCTCCTCTGCTGCCTGGCCCTTGAGACTGCTCATCTCCAGCTCTTTACGTGTCCCTTTAATCTCAGCTCCCTCCTGGATCACTGCTTCAAGCATGTGAGGTGGTGGTGGGAAAAGCTCATCTCTGAAGTGGCTTCCGTGCAGGAAGAGCTCCTCGGGTGCATGTTGTGGAGGAAGCACGTGGGAGAGTGAAGGTTTAAGGACAAAGCCTTCTGATACAGCAGCACCTTTGTGTCCCATCGGAGCGTGAGACCCACAGGAGGGGAGATGGGTGCAGGGGATGCCCTATGTGGCTGTGGTGTCAATCTCTACCTAGAGACCATCAATCCCCTCCTGCAGCTGCAGTGCCTTCACGGTAGTGGGGCAGGAGGGCTCCTCTGTGGGGCTCCGTTGGGATCGAGCCTCGGTGCTGCAGTGCAGTGAGTTCGTTGAGCAGCATTTGCAGGTCGTGAGGGCTGTTCAGGAATGGTGGTGGCTGTTATCCAGGCTCTTGGCTTCCCTGGCACTGCTTTGCTGCCGTAACCACTGCGTTCTCCATCTGGACATTCTCAGCCTGGCCAGGGCTGACTCCTGTTGCCCAGGGAGGCTAAGTAGGGCAGATGCTGCATTATCCATTGTCCTGCAGCCGCGGGAGCAGGGCCTGCAGCGCATTCCTGACTGACTCAGGTTCACCTTTAACTCCCCATCTTAACCATTCCTTACAGAGGCGGTGTTTGGCCTCCCTCAGAACAGCCACAGTTGATGCCTGAGAACTGTGTTGGGTTTGCCCTGATCCCTTCCAAGCCCTCTGCACATCACCTCTGTGGGCAACAGAGGATCAGGGAAAGCACCTTTCCCACCTTGCCTCAACCAACCCGGGGGACTTCCCTCCTTCCCTCACATCACAGTGCTCACTGACTTCATGGAGAAGCCATAAGGGAGCAGAGGTGTTGAACCTCAGCATGGGAATGTGAAGCTTTTGGCCTTGAGTGGAAAAGATGCTGTCTGGAAGGCTCTGGCTCAGTGAGAGGGAACAGGGACCTCACAGAGCCTTGTAGCTGCTTTGGACAGGAGGAGGAAGGAAAGAGGAGTAACTGTGGATGGGGCTTGGGAAGCAAATCAGACATTCCTGGGGTACCTTTATACCTATGAGCACTTCCCCCTGAGGTTTGTAGCATTGATGCTGGAAGTAGGACCCTCTTCTGACCTCCGATAACATCACTGCAGGGCTGTTCATGGGGGGGTTCCCAAGGCATTTCCCTGAGCTGTAGAATAAAGCCGAAGATCCCGACCTGTGCTGAGCCTTCCTGTGCCTGCTGCAGGTTTCCCAGGTGAGCACTGAGTGTCCCAAACACTGCTCCTCGCCTTGGGGGGAGGCGGAGGGCAGGAGCTGCTCTGCTGCTCCCTGTTCTCTCTTGATCCGCGTTTCTGGCTGGGGCTGTCACCAGCCCCGTTGGCTCTGCTCTCTGCCAAGGCTGCAGGTTGAGGCTGGTCGCTGTGGGTCTGCCCCCATCGCAGGGACCAGCTCCAGCTGGTTTGGCTGAAGTGCTGACTTCAGGCGCTGCAGAGTGTGACTCAGAAGGGGAGAGGGTTGGTGAGAAGGAGGAAAGGCTTTTTAAGGAGTTGTAAGCTCTAAACCACAGCGAACAGCGCTGGTAGAGGTGGCCTGGTTCTCTTCCAGGTTCTAAAGGAAGAGTATTAAGGTTTTATAAAGAGCTGGCGCAACTGCAAGGCGAAAGAATGTTTTATTGAGTGTGTCGAGGCTCATAAAGCCATAATAAACCTGATAATGTTGTGTATGTAGAGACAAGGAGGAGAGTAGTCACATACCGAGAAGGTACATGGAGGTTTCCAGAGGGCCTCATGGTCCCGGTGCACTGACGATGGCCACGGTTGTCATCAGTGGAGCAAGCGGTTGGTGCAGAGCCTGGTTCCTTCCAACTCCCTGCATGGATTTTGGGGTCCGGGGGCAAGTGGGTCCATCAGTTGCTATTGCAGCACCTTGAGTCATGTTGTCTAAGGTTGTCTTGAAGACTTAGCGCTTCTCTGCTCCATAAGAGTCCAAGGGGCCACTGGATCTCTTCGAGGAGGTCTGGGAGAGCGGCTCACCCTGGTTCCTCTCTCCGTGATGTGTCTGTGTATCCTGTAACAGAAATAGATTTGCCCCTGTGGTAAGATGGAACAATGGCCCATTTCCCCCCATCACAGGAGCTGCTCTGCATGAGAACCTGCTGTGGACCACAGGCACACATCTGACCTCGAATAACATCGCTGCAGAACTCATCTGGGGGGGTTCCCATGCATGTACCTGAGCTGTGGAACAAAGCAGAAGGACATGGTGCTGTGGTGGCATGATGGCAAACAGGAACCCGGGGCACAGTGAGGGTGGCAAAGAGCGCATTGGTCTGGAGCTGAGGGGCTGGGGGAGAGGAAGGGGCAGTAGATGTGACTGTGATGGGCACCTCCACATGTGGAACACTGCAACACTCCCCTTACAGTGGTGGGAGAGCCCCTGCAGTGGGTACTATTGCAGCGATGGATCATTGCGTCTCTTCATCAGGGCCTGGAGCGACGGGACAAGGGGTGATGGGTTCAGCCTGAAGCAGGGGAACTTCAGGCTGGAGATGAGGCAGAAGCTCTTCCCTGTGAGGGTGCTGAGCGCTGGCACAGGGTGCCCAGAGAAGCTGTGGCTGCCCCATCCCTGGCAGTGCTCAAGGTCAGGTTGGACACAGGGGCTTGGAGCAACTGCTCCAGTGGAAGGTGGCCCTGCCTGTGGCAGGGGGGTGAAACTAGAACTTTAACTCTGATTCTATGTTGAAGAGAGGGTTTTTTTGCAGCTCAGTATCAACAACATAGAATAGAACCACAGAGTCATATAACAGTTTGTGTTGAAAGGGTCCTTCAAAGCTCATCTAGTCCAACTTCCCTGCAATGAGCAGGGACATTCTCAACTAGGTCATGTTGCTCAGAACCACACCCAGCCTGGTCTTGAATGTCTCCAGGAAAGGTGCGTTCCCCTCCTCTCTGGGCAACCTGTGCCAGTGTTTTACCACCCTCTTTGTACAAAATGACTTTCCTATTCAAAAAGTGTCAGGCAAATGAGTCACAGAGTGAATAAAATGCTGTGTGATTTATGCAACCCATCTTGTACAGGCAGTAATATAAAAGGTGTAAATAATGTATTATTGTTGTTATTCCCATTGGCATATTATTAAGAGTAATCAAGAATCTTCAGATTCTTCTATCACACCCCTGTACAGTAACTTTGCCTGCAGAAAACAGGGAAGGCTCATGGATTACATGCTACCAGGATCTAAAGTCGCCTTCAGGTTGTCACCTCTTCTTGTATCTATTTAATGTGCACCAAAAAAATAAAGAAATAAGAAAACCCCCTCAGTTTCAGTGAAAAATCAAAGGTCATTTTTGAAAAACTGGAAGTCAAAGCAAGATGAGATGTTTCAAACCACAGCCTGAGCTGCCTGTGTGAGCATGTACAGAACCAGCCACGTGCTCAAGTCTCTTTATTCCTCTTAGCTGTGTGAACTACTCAAAACTGGAGGGCACATGTCACTTAAGAGTGACATGCAAATCATTACTGCTTTGTCTGCCAGGAAATCTGTGTAAACCAATGTGGAGTTCAGGTTCATTATATTGACATTTTTACCAACAAGTAAACGGAAATGTTACCTTGTTGACATACCAGATGTTCTGCAAACTGCTTTTCAAACCATGGCTTCCATACATCTCTATAAATAAATAAATTAGACACTTACAAATGGTGTGTGAATCAATATATGGTAAATCACCCATTTGTATACACATAGCGAAAACTACTGTGTGTAAATCCCATATTTCACACAATGTCAAAGCCTCCTTTTTCACCCAGTACTTTTAATTTTCCTGAAAATAGCTGTCATTTATGTAAATGTTTTCCCCCAAGACCAACTGTTCTTCATAGTAAGAACATTACAGGGAAACCTGGGTGCCTGAGTTAGCACATGGTGTTATCAATGGGAGTTAAGCACCCAAGCGAGAGTTTGGCTATGACACGTATGTAAGGATTTGAGTTTATGTATCTAAAAGAATAGATTTGCTCCAGTTTAGATTTAGCCTCAAAGTATTTTCACTCCCTCCTTCTTAATTTCCCCCCCTCCGCCTTGACTCATCTCTAAAAAAAAATAAGCCGTTTGTCCAATGAGATACTTGAGACAGTTGTCCTTTTGTGGTGATGCAAATCAGGACTGACCTTGCAATTATAGTCTCTATGAAGCACACATGGTCCGGGATGAAATCACAAGGGTTGATAATGTGACTTTTACATGGTGCTGCACTCCCTCAGCCTCAGGACTAAACAAATTGGAGCTGAGTCCAGCTTAGTTTACAAAGGCCTTCAGGTACCTCAGCTCCATTACAGCAAGAGGGAAAACAGTGTTGGGTCCTTGTTCATCAAGGTCTCCCACTGCAACCATTATTTCTCTCAAGTCCGCTGCCGTGCCAGTGATTTCTTGCCATGCCCAGTTTCCAATGTATGAATTTATTCTGGTGTAAATCAGGGCAAACCAGATTAATTTTCTAAATCTTCAGTTGCAGAGAAATGCGATTTCTTGGAATGATGGTGATGCCTTCTGCCAGCTGCCCCATCTCCTAATCAAAGAAATGTCATAACAAATCAGCTTTTCTGTAGTACTTTATATACATTCAACATACAGATGCAGAATGGCTTCAAGACACTCGAAAAGGCTCCTCCAAACTGGAAGAAGTCTTGACCAATTCAGACCCTTCTCCACCAGCTGTGAAACAGGACTGTGTCTTTCCCACTTTATAATTCTTCACTGAGTGCTCATACTGAAATTGTTTCATAACCACATGAATTTGGAGTTTTCATTTCACCCTTGGAAGAAATGTAGAGCCTGGCACAGTGACAAGTATAACAGTGTGTAAAAGCACAATTAACTTATGCTCCCACCCCATTTTTTTACATTTCTAAGGAAGCTCTGAGATTTCAGAGTGATTGTTTTCACTTCAGAGCCAGCGGTGCACGATCCCTTCACTTCATCAGCAATGCCCTACAAAACCAGCATAAACCCCTGTCCCACTGCTGGAGGACAGGTTACAGCACATTCTGCATCTTCTCCCAGCAACAGGCTTCCTAACAGAGGGAGACAGTAATTAAAAAGGCCAAGTGGAGATACACAGAGCGCTAACAGAGTTAGGCACTGTCTTCCCTAAGATTTTTCCTAGGACAACCAACTTCACAGAATACTGGACTTGTTTGGGTTGAAGGGACCTTAAAGCTCACGCAGTTCCAATCCCCGCCACAGGCAGAGACACCTTCCACTATAGCAGCTTGCTCCAAGCCCCTGTGTCCAACCTGGCCTTGAGCACTGCCAGGGATGGGGCAGCCACAGCTTCTCTGGG
>JANRGW010012091.1:0-20279 GCA_024733675.1 Psilopsiagon aymara
GGGGAAAGATGTGTAATTGTTCAGCACTTCTATTATATACCTCCCAAAGTACAGAGGTGGTGATTACACTGGGAACACAAGCCAGATCAGTTTCATGATCAATGATTCTATTATATTACAAGTCATTACCATAAAATACAATGAAATAAGAACCTTCTCCCAAGGCCCCCATCCAATAAACACTAAGTCAGCAAATACTGGCTGTAAGTAAGGTGCAACTTGCTGAAACTGTGAGATGAAGAGCAACAAATTTGAGAGCCACAATCAGCATTGTGACTAGTGACTATTAATCTGAAACAATGAATGTTTATCACAAATATCATTAGGTGCACTCCTGGTCAGAGCTGTCAATATCTCAACCCATCGTGTCCCACATTGGTCACCAAAAAGTACTGTTGTGGTTTGAGCCCAGCTGTAACTCAGGAAAACCATGCAGTCTCTGCCTCACTTTTCCTTCTTCTTCTCCCCCTGCTCCTGGGGGCAAGGGAAGGAGAATCAAAAGAATGTTAATTCCCATGGGTTGAGGTAAGAGCAGTCCAGTAACTAAGGTATAACACAAACCACTGCTGCTACCACCAATAATAATAATGATAAGGGAAGTAACAAGGGAAGAAAATACAACTGCTCACCACCCACCGACCGATACCCAGACCAACTAAGCGATCTAACCCTTCCAGATAACTGCCCAAGTTTATATTCTGGCCATGACGTGCTGTGGTATGGAATACCTCTTTGGTTAGTTTGGGTCAGGTGTCCTGTCTCTGTTTCCTCCCAGCTTCCCCGCCTCTCTGGCACAACATGAAACTCAGAAAGTCCTTGGTCAGAGTAAACATTACTGAGCAGCAACTGAAAACACTTGTGTTATAAGTGCTGTTCCCAGACTGAAAACCAAAACCACAGCACTGCGCCAGCCACTAAGAAGGAGAAAAATGACTGCTACTGCTGAACCCAGGGCAATCTCAGATGTCTGAGTTCTGCAGTCTTTACCGAGTACATGAAACACTAGAAGATGCTGCATGCTCTTTCCATGAAATAAGGAATAGAAAAATTAGATTGAGTACGCACTGTTCAAGCTAAGTTAACAGTTTTGAAAAGTAACAAAATAGCCAAGGTTTATTCTCTATTGGTGATAAATGATCAAAAAGTTTCTCTTTGAAGTGTGACAGTGCTTTATATTGCCGGCACATAAAGCCTCCATGGTTATTATACAGAAACAAAAAGGCAAATGACAGTTGGTGTCAACACTAAACAGCTTATGGAAAACTATTTTCTCAATACGTATGTAATTTAATTGAAATGCAATATTTCATGAATATTAGAAAGTGAGGCTTTATTAAATATGGCAAGGAAAGTGAAAGCATGACTCTTTAGAGTAACAAGCAGCACAAATTTATTCATTCAATACATCACTGAATTATTTAAAACTCAGCTTAAGCACAAGGTCATGGAATAATTTTGGCAAGTACGCACTTTTGCATGATGCATTTCCATAATTTCACTGCATCTATAAAGTTAATCACGGCTTTGGCATGCAAGCCTGCTTCGTGTACTAAGCTGAGCCAGAAAAAGTCTCTGAATTAAAACCTAGGAACAAACCAAACTATAAATGATTTGTGGTAGTTTAGAGCAGATGTGAGCTCCGTAATGTTAGCAATTCTTACAAATATTTCATTTACTAATATCCTGTATTTACTTGCAGTACATATTTGCAAGTGAAAACATGTCACTGGAGTGGAGACACATCAAAATTTATGTGTGCACACACATACATTTAGTTGTCATGAGAGTTCTTGACGACACAGTCTTTCTGTAACAAGTGAGAGCTGATAAAAAGTAATCTTTGGATTACAGAGAAGAGAGTGGTGTGGCTACAATTTGAAAATGTCCATGGAAATAGAGTTGAGTTCCTAAGATGAGAGAGAAACTAGTAGTCAGCTGTCCTGAGACCAGACTGACTGCTAACAGCTCCCTGAAAACTACTAAACCAGAGAGGCTTAATTCATCTGATTTTCAAAATGGCATTGTCATCTCTAGGCTCCAAAGTAAGACAAAATGATATGTCTGAATTGTGTAAGGCTTAAGGCTCCTTCACAGAGTATATTTAAGATCCTAAGACAAACTTCAGGGTATTTTGAATTTTGTGGTAGAGTTTGCACATCCAGGATTTTGCATCTTATTTCTGTATGCCTCTATCAGTTAATAAAGGAATTGTGAGTTTCAGTAAGTTTCAGTGAACTCCATAATCATGATCAATGAAATACCAGCTTGCAAATAGTCTATACTAGTTCTAATATATTGCTAATTTGTAATAGTTGTGTAGTGATTATTGCTAAAGCTTAGAAGATTGTTCTTATTGCAGTTCCTTACCAAGTCATTTGTGTAGTTCAAGACTAGCTTCTCAGGAACTTGGCTGGGTACTGGTATCTTATGGATATCAATTGCAGGTGTGCACTATTCTTGCAGAGGTAGCATAGAAGGTGCTACTACAGAAACCTGTGGGATGTGTTGGATACTGCATCAGAGTTACCTTGATAAATGTGACCCTGACTGCTAGGCAGAGGACCACCTAATATTGCAAACAATAATCTAGACACAGTGATATCCTTCTCTTTGCATGTTTTTGGATTAACACCAGCAGGGAACTGTTGGAGTTATTTGGTATTTCCCCTACACTGACTTCACAAATACACACAGAGGAAGTTATAGATCAACCAGACTTCCAGGAGGAACACAATTTTTATTTGAAGGCTTGGTGGACTTAATTTTCATTTTAGATAATTTGTTCAATTTATGCATTATGCCACACAGTATTTTCCAGATTGCTCTTGAAATAGACGTAGTTTATCTCAATACACTCTCAGACCAGTGCACAAGTGAACAGTACAGCATCTCTATTTTTAATACAAGCGCATATGACAAATGTATTTTTTTTTCTGCACCTTTTTTCTTCAGAATTTATTGGTTGTTTTTAACTAAGAATGTAATATTTAATAGTTTAAAAAGATTATTCCAGTCCTATACAGATTCTTTACAGTTTGGTTCACTTCCAAAGAAATCTGAGATTTATTTTTCAAACGAAAGAGGTTTTAATCTAGCTACTATGATCTGCTCTACAAGTGGGTCTATATGTAGAAATCAGTGAGTTTCTACTGAAGTAATGCATACAAACAATTTATCCAATCTCTATACTGCCTTTAAGAGAAATTGTTTTAAAAATTGTTTTGGATGTTTCTGACTAATAACAAAAATCAATGCAATTTTTATGTTTTACTTGTAGGTATCGAAAACTGTATTATAAGTTACAAGTATGCTAGTAGTTATAAATCACTGTAAGTCAGCACTTGAAAGAATTAACATCTTTAAAAGTCGCTGAAAGTTGCCTTTTTTGTTAAATCTTTAAATAGTCTTACTACTGGAGAAAAGGCAAGAAAAATATTAGAAGATTAAGATGTTTTTAAAGTATTTATATGGAATAATATGTTGTCATTTTTTCCACATTTTTGCATGAACTAAGAGATGCCATCCAAGAAAATAGAAAAATTAGAGAATGTGTTCTATGTGCAAAATTCATTATAATAATTCCATATCACTAGAAATGTCCACCTATTCAAAACTGAAATAGAAACTGCTTGAGTACAGTCAAAAGAACTTGCTGCTTTGTTGGGTGAATTTGTCTGCAGAGAACCTATTCATATTAATCAGTTTCTAATTGCAGTTCTACACAGGACAAGTTACAAAATGACTTGTAACCTCACAGATAACTATATTTGTGTAAGCAGAGAAGATGCATCCCAAGAATTTAAAAGGCTTCCTTTCATATTTTAAGGATGATGTGTTACCAGTTTGACCGTGAATTACATATTCAGTGCCACATGCCAGTCAGATTACCTGCGAGAATAGGTGTCTTGGATGTCAGTAGTGCAAAAGGTAAGGGCAGCTTATTGGTAAGTCCAGGGAAAACGATGCTTGAAGAACATGGTTTATCACTGAGTCAGGGCTGGATTTGGTGGTGTTTCTTGGACTTCTGCTGTTGGGTTGGTTGAAGCAGGAGCGCAGTTTTGAGGAAAAACTCCCAGGCAATACAGCTACTGTGCTTTGGCCACTGTGACCTGAACTGGATTCCTTTTGGGTGAAGCTAAGTTAGAAGTCAAGTTTGCTCACTATGACCTGAATTTGATTCAATTTGGATGAAGATAAACTAGAAGGTAACTCTGTGGCCACATCAGTGGATGGGCAGGAGATTCTGAGGAAAAAAAACAAGCCTTTGCATATTTAGTTTCTAATTTTAACTTTTAGAACTGAGAAAAACAAGCTATATAGTTGGAACCAGATACTGGAATTTCAAAAAGTGTTTTTGGAGCTCTGAAACTGAGTGCTAGCAGGATTTTCACTAGGACTTAATTGTCTTTAAAATGTCAGAAGTGCAACTGTGTCTATCAGATCTTGGGAATAGTTAAGTGGAGGTGACCTTCTACCTAAATCTGTGATCAGCTTATTGAGGATGATAGCTAAGCACTTTATGTATATGGTTCCACATTATGATAAACATCATATTCAGTATGAAAATAATATTCAGTAAGATAATACCCATGTAATTAGATTCTTTTTCTCCACATCAATCTAATCAAAACATCAGGCCTTCCAAGCTGCTTGGCATTGTTGTTTAAAGTACTATGGTCACAATAATTAATCTGTTTATTGTATCATCACTTACTGGCTTAAGACACATGAATATTAATTACAGAAATTGATTTTTTTCTTTAAATGTGGCTGTATATAAAACTCCACTAAACATTGCAAGAGGAAGCAGACCAGAATTCTGTGGAAGAAAAAGTGGGTCAGTCTTGATCTGTCTTTAACCATATTATATTCACTGCTTTATTTGTTGGCATTTAAAAATACTAATTTGGAGCTTTATTAGAGGACAGCAAACATTCTGTTTGCCTTCAGCTAACAGTTTGCTGTTGACTTTCTCTATTCATTTAGCTTTAAATACAAAGAAACTGTAACACTGATGCAACATTTTGACTTCAAATGTTAAAAAAACAGCAAGTTATGCCTACCAAACATGCAGAATCTTTGCTGTCATAAGCTATGCACTGTCCTAAGACAAACTCTTTTAACCGTGTTTGTTCCAGTGGGAAATCTCCCTGCAAAGACAGCTATATAAGAATCTAACATACAAATCATGGGGTATCTGATTTTATTGCCCTTTTTTCCATGAGTCTTGCAAGCCGAACAGTTCACAGGAAAGGGACCAAGAAAAGATCTAGAAAGATTATGCTGGTTTTTAAAATTACTCTTTTGGCTATACTTAAGGGAGTATGTCCTATCCTTAAGCAACTGGCTTGATGTCTTTCCCTGAAGATTCTGCTGAAGTGATTCTTGTGTGATGTAACAGATAATAGTGTTGGGGTTTTGAGATGCTTGTTCTTCTCACCCATAATTTAAGTAGTCTTAGGAGGAGTACAAACTATGCTATTTTTGTATTTAGTGCAAGCCTCTCTAAAGAGGTGAATCACAAACAGCCCAGCTTCTCTATCTCAGATCATATCCCCAGTGATTTATGCATGTATCTTCCCAACACTAATTCCCACTGAAGCAATTAACCCAGATAACCACCCTCCAGAATCAAAATTGTTTTCTGTTGGCTCCATTTCTCTCCTTTTTCGGACTCTAAGATCCCTAGAGAAGAGCAAGAGACAAAAGACAAGGAATAATAGGGATAGACTCAGGAGAAGTTATTGTTGTCTTTCAGAACCAAACCTAGGTGGAAATTCTTCATTGCTGATAATTCTACAGAGCTGTTCCACCCATGCTTAGGTACTGATCATCTGAGTGGGCTATTAATCGCATAGGTCTGAAAAAATACTTTGAAGAGGATATAATGCTAGAGCAAGAGTCACTGTCTGCGGCTTTGATCTCAGACTCCTATAAAATCCATTCTTTTGGGAATGGAACTGGTAGCCTCTTTGGCCACAAAGTGAAGCTTTTCCCCAGAAGGGTTGTATTTATTAAGATTCCTTCATGCACTTTTACGAGTTAAATTTCAAAATGAACCAAAGATGAGATTTCGTTGTATCAAATGCAATGTGATTCTCAGGTTGTCCACATTTTAAGTATTCACATCTAGGGTGCAGGTACATTTAGTTCTGCAACAAAAACCTACACATTAGTGAAAACAAGCAATTGATTTCATGGTCTTGGGCCAACACAGATCTGTTTGTGCATAGGTTTGCTGTACTTGGTGAAATGAAGAAAGATTGCTTATCTTAAATGCCTCTCCAGACATTCTAAATCTACAATATTCCTCTGAGGTAAAATATCACGGAAACAGAACAGGGTTAAATGGTGATCTTGCTTGTTAAAATGTTATGGAAGATTAAGCTATGAAAATACTTTCTGTGACCTTGCTTTATGAATAAAACACTGCTTGTTCCACTGGTCAGTGAAATTAGAAAATGCAGGAGAAAGGAAAATGATAGCTACCAGTTCTCATGGAGTTTTATACCCATTGAAAGCTCCATGGGACAAATTGTAACCCATGGCACCCAAATGAAGACCATTTTAATCCTAATGTCCAATAAGAATATGCTGATATTATAAATGAAAATCTTCCCACTACAGTAGATGCTCACTTTGGAGTCTAGCAGACATCCCACTTTTTAAAACTTTTATCGTTTGTACCTTGAAGGCTCTACTGCATAGTCTTTGGCTTACTGTTTGTTTTAAAAATGGGTTGCTTTCTTCACTAGCATGCCATTGACATGGACTAGCATGCTTCATTCAGCAAGATTTCATTTTCCTGGTAGTGATCCGTTTCCTTCACTAGAGATACATGGCCTCCTTGGCACTGCTAGTCTCTTTTTGTGGCTCCCAATTAGGCACTGCATTGTGCTACCTCTAAACCATGATTGTAGTTGGCATATGCTCATTTTATTCTCCATCATATGGATTTTATGTCCTTATAATGTATTAGTGCTCTTTATATCTTCACCTTTCCAAATAGCTAGCTGGTGGATTGTTCTCTGAAACTGTTTACAACTTGCTTCCTTGATGGGAGTTGGATATCCTCAGGAGCCAGATGAAAAGAAAATGTGTTTAAATGTCGCGGGCACCCCAGTGGTTGCTGCAATATAGTCTAGAAACATAAGGAGATGGAGTTAACATTTACTTCATTTTACATGCAGTTTACATGTCTGGCTCCATTTATGGCGAATGAAGGTGATTGTGTATCTGTATTTTAAGTGGAAAAGCTGAACAGATGTATTACAGGCTCATCACATAATATTCTAATAACCCTGATGTGTAATTGTTTTTAAAGTGACAATTACTCTTTAATGGCTATTGTGTTATGCACAAGATTAGACAAGCCAGAGAGGAATAAGGTGCATTTATAAAGCAACTTACTTGATATGAACAACCACCACAAACCAAGAAAACCCAGACTTTCACAAAATACCCAAATCACCTGCTTTCTGTACTTCTGCTCTATACACGAACGTGAATCAGAGAGAATAATAGAAGGATATTTATTTTAAAAAAATCTGTTTTCTTCTTTGTGTTAAAAATTATATCTTGTCAGAGACGGTGCTCCTATTTTATTAGCATTACCTACGAGCTTGGAGTGTTAAAAATCTCTAAGGGTTTCTATGTCTCTGTCACCTTATTGTTGCACTTTTTTAATAAACTTAATAGAGCTCCAAGCCCAATATTTTTATTAAAGCTAAAGTAAAGCTCTCCTGCAGAATCAGGGAGTTAAACTTAATTGACCTTCTGACTAGAACTGTTTTTCACCTCTTGCCTTTTTTAGAAAAGAAAATAACTGCAAAAAGCTGAAAGAAAGATTCATCTGTAAGCTTGTATAGATTTTCCAAATATCATTGTTAAGGGCATTATAAATTTATGCTGCCTAATTTACTGTAGATCAGTATGCAAGATATTTGGCTATATTATCTCTATCAGTAATGGTGCCATCCTCTGTGGTATCTAAAAGACATCTGAAACTCTTCCCATAGGAATTCTAGAAAAAGACCTATCAGCAATCATAGAAGAGAAAATACGATGCCTCTTTGATTTTTAGAAAATAGTGCTTGAAGATGTGCTACAAGTTTGAAAGTACAATAATTTTTTTTTTTTTTTTAATTGCTTTATGAATTTAGATAAACTGTGGGATTACACAAATTAAATGACAGCATTGAATTTGTGAAAAACTGTTTTTATTCAACAGCTCCCAACAGTTTATGTCCCACAAGTACGATTGTAACAAGAAACCTTGTAAGAA
Organism: Psilopsiagon aymara; assembly: GCA_024733675.1. Classification (NCBI taxonomy): domain Eukaryota; kingdom Metazoa; phylum Chordata; class Aves; order Psittaciformes; family Psittacidae; genus Psilopsiagon; species Psilopsiagon aymara. The sequence goes on from JANRGW010012091.1 coordinate 8,285, forward strand.
AGAGTCAAGTGACTGACAGCAGGACTGAATCATAGAATCATAGAATAGTTAGGGTTGGAAAGGACCTTAAGTTCATCTAGTTCAAAGCCTCCTGCCATGGGTAGGGACACTTCCCACTAAACCATATCACCCAAGGCTACATCCATCCTGAAGTGTTTCAGGCCAGATGTTACACAACTAAGGCAGGGACTCAGCAATTCTTAAACTAGGACCATCTCATAATATGACTCAGCATGTCCTCAGACACAAAAACAGCAGAGTAAGGAATTAGTTTAGAGCTGAATCGAAGTAAAATTTACTGATAAACTCTTTTCTAATCCTTTCTTCCTTTCTCTTTACACATCTGAAGGTTTGAAGGGACCTCAAGATGATTTTTTGTATTTCAAAGATTTTAACAGGGCAGTAGAAAGTTACTCATAGAGTATGGCATGAAGATTGAGGAAAATATATTATCAGTTATGATACAAGTTATCAAAAGACTTGAAATAGATAATTTCTTAAAGAAAGCGCACTCAGCAGACTGAAAAATAAATTTTACTTCTCACAATTTTGGAAAGAATTTTGCATATGGAACAATAATTATTTTGGAATATATTTATAACCTGATACTTTAAACATTTTAACATGATTTTATAGCATGAAATTAACATATTGGGACAAAAAAAAAGGGATCTGAGCTCTACTGAGGTAAGACCATGCTTGATCTTGAGAATGTGCTTGAGGCATCCATCAATTTCAACTGTTGCAGACAGTTGGAAAAGTGAACTGTATACTGTTTCCTTGAAAAGATCTACTGGACTGAGTGAACTCATGGAGCACTTGAGTCAGAAGAAACTGTAATTCTTGCCCCAGGAGTGGAAGTGTAGAAGCTTGGTTAAGTTATTTTAAAACAACAGAAAAATAACCATACAATGTGTCTAAATACTTAGTGAAACTGGTACGAATCGTATCTGATTTGCACACCCCCACACACACACACCCACCCAACGTAAGAAGTATGTGGAGCTGTTGGAGTGAGTCCAGAGTACGCTGTGAATATATCAGAGGGCTGGAAAACCTTTGCTGTGAAGAGAGGCTGAGAGAGTTGGGCTTGTTCAGCCTGGAGAAGAGAAGGCTCCAGGCAGACCTTAGAGCAACTTCCAGTTCATAAAGGAGCCTACAGGAAATCTGGAGAGGGTCTTTTTATAAGGGGATGTAGTGATAGGACATGGGGGCATGCTCTTAAACTGAAATGGTAGATATTCATTAGTTATTAGGAAGAAAATTAGGTTGTTGAGACACCGGCACAGGTAGCCCAGAGAGGCTGTGTCTGCCTCATCCTTAGCAGTGCTCAAGGCCAGGTTGGATGGGGCTGTGGGCAACCTGGTCTAGTGGAAGGTGTCCCCACCCAAGGCAGGGGGTTGGAAATTGATAGACTTCCAACCCAAACTATTCTGTCATTCCAGGAACATATTTGTCTGAACTAGTTAACTCTCATTTAATACTCATCAGCAATTTCTTTTACCTCCAGAACTACTTAGTAGGAGAACATCTCTGTGTATTCACAAGCTTTACATGGTAAGAATAGTGTGTTAATAATTTTATTTTTATTCATTTTATCTGGGGCCAAACAAAAGTGAAAATATTTGCAGTCTTTTTATATTTTTTACTGTGAGAAGCATTCAGAAGAAAGCAGAAGGTAAGGCCCTTGTTTAATATATGGCTGCAGAACACTGAATTCCTGTTTAATTCTGGCACTTGATAAATATTGTAATGGCTATTACTCATTAAAAATCATAATATTGCAGGAAAAATTACTTTGATTATCAGTTTTTAATAATACATTTGTAAATATGGATATTTTACAGTTTCACTTAAATTCCTTTGAATTATCCAAAAGGCTTCAGGCTCTGTTGTGGAATTATCTGAAATTAAAACTTCTGAAACTTGTCAACTTATATTAAAGTGTTGAAATGTTTTCTTCCCCATTTATATCCAAATTAAACTTGATATTTTTATGTCATACTCCTGCTATTCTAGTTCCTAAATGATCATTAACTTTATACACAAATGTTTTAGAGCTGTCATCTATAAGCTGTTTTAGTAGCAATTAAAACTACCTATTTGTTCGAGTACGGATAAGATGCATGAAAATTCACATAGCTGTGCTTAATGGGATAGCTTGTTAGAAGCTAGACATGACCAAGAGTAACAGATTTCCGGTGTGATGTTTGACCAGGTGGAACTCCGATGTTCTCGAAGAAATTACATTCTGTAGTAAACAAAGAGACAATACCAGCAAATAATAGAAGCAGGGTGAAGGAGCTGGATGCTGTTTTGAGAGCACTTTTTGAGCTAGGAGAAGGGAAGGCAGCACTAGATAGGACAGGCTGTGTAAAATATTGATGAAAGATGGTGCCAGGTGTTTGCGTGCCTCACACCAGGGAGTTTCAGGAGGAAAAAAGTAAAATGTGCCTAGATTTATCATTTCTTTATTACTGGATAAATTATAGAAGCAGTCACCAGCTCAGTTGAACTGTCATTTCAGCTCTGTGCTGCAAGGGAGAGCTGCAAATAGGAGGTGGTTGCCATTCTCAGTGAAACAGGAATCAAGTGGGAATTGGAACATTGCCACTCTTGACTTCTCTCTATATTTGCTTCCTTACATGTCACTGAAGAAATGGGAGAGTGCCATGAAGACTTGCCTTGCTAATGTCTGGTTTTGGAAGGAAGCTTTGAAGCAGAAGCGAAAAAAAAAATGCTACTCATGGTGATTTACTGCTGCCTGCAGTACCCCCTTGGAAGAAGAAATTGGAATTCTAAATCCTGTCTTCTACAAGCTTCAAGAGGTAGTCTTTTCTACAAGCTTCAGAAGATAGAGTCTGTATCATACCAATTTAAGATATAGATTAAATCTCTTAATCTGAAGGCAGAAAACATGTTTAACATAATATCCTAGTGAGACATACCACAGGGAACCCATCAAAGGACTTAGTGGGGAGGCAAAGAGAAATTAATTTGCCTCAGTGGCCAATGCTCAAAATGATAAATCCAAAAGAGAAAAACACAGAAGAAGAAAAAAAAAAAAAAAAAAAGTATCAGAAAGGCTTCAAAATCAGAAGAAAACAAGAAATCTGGAAATAACCTGAAGCTGCCTAAGGCAACAATTAAAAACAATCAGACAAAATATTCATGGAAAAGTGAATTAAAACTCCAGTTCACTGAGACTAATACTTGATTAATCTAATTGTTGAGGTGAGCATCAGATTGCCATCTATATTTCGAGCATCCTTTGAAATTTTACTTCTGAATGAACAAACTTTTCTGAAAACATGGGTGGGTAAAAGTCGTGTGATACATATCATGTCACTACTCAGAACACTACTGTCAAATTAAGTAAGACTGCAAAATCGAAATCAGTACAGAAAATACGAGCGAGGTAATGAAATAGAGGGCAGTAGCATGTTACTTTCCTAAACCTTTGTGTAATCTGAAGATCCATAATAATCTAGTACAGACAACTCATGAATTGTTACCTTGTAGTCTGTACGCTTCAGTTGTTACCTCACATAGTTAAAGAAATCCATAATTGATCAGTAGAGCCATGAAGAAAATTATTTTCCTGTCACGCTAACATTCCTGTACTTAAAAACTGTTGCCATTCTGTGCCAAAAATGAAACAAAATTATTTTAATTTTGCCATACAAAAGTAGATAGCTGTTACCTTTAAAATTAAGACATTTGGGGATGCCTGAATTTGCATCTTGTTAAAGACAACTGAAGATTTGAGCAGCTGCTCTGTCAAAGCTGAAACAGTCTGCCCAATATGATTACAGGTGCCCAGCATCTGAAGGAAAGCTCTGTAAAGTCAGTCTTGTCCTCTCTTTCTCAGGAAGTACTCAGCTGTCCAAGATGACCTTGTCCAGCAGACACATGGTGTTGTCACCATCCATTAAATCAACATGAACAAGCCAATCCACAGGAACTGTTAGAGGGAAGCTATTAGATGATAACATATTTTTTCCTCATTAGCCAAATATTTTTTCTAATAGAAAAATAGTGGGATAAACAGGAAATTTAATTCTGGCTCCAGTTTTGAATTTACAGCTTAAACACTTCAAACTATTTAACATGCAAAAAATGTCAGGTGTTTCAGAAAGACTTGAATGAATGACAGCATAACCAAAAGTGCAACAAGTAAAAGGGAAGATAACAGCTTGCTTTTAAAAACCGGAGTAAAATGGGGGACTCTTCTTTACAAAACAAATTGGCAAATTCCTTTTAAAGGCCACACTCTAGTGAAAGCATAATTTCATCCTCACTTTAATTAGGCAAATCGAGATAATGGGTAATTAATTGCTTAGAACTTAATGGTAGATTGGAAAAAAAGTGGTTAGAAATTTTAAATAACTGCTTACTATTAAAACAGTAGGATTGTTAGATCTTGGTTTAGGTTTCTAGGACAAAAAAAGTTGAGCCCATCCTACACAATGCAGTCACTGATCTCACAATTATATTTTAAGACAGAGAGTTTTGTTGAAGTTGATGATTCTACATCTAGGTGCATACCCCTATATCTGTAAATTGAGCTTTTACAATTCCAGAAACCTATCCACTTGAATAAAGCTTCGGTCGTACTCCTACTAAGATTATTATTCCTTCCCAAATTTTAGGAAAAATTTGCAGTTCAAAATGCTTCTAGTGGAATATTAGCATTTTGACCTACAAAATTTTCATTGTAGGAAGCACAATAAATATGAACATATATAGTACTACAGAGTAAAGCTAGTATTTCATCTAAAACAAATATGGCAAGGCACTGGAATGGGTTGCCCAGAGAAGTTGTGAATGCTCCATCCCTGGTGGTGTTTAAGGCGAGCTTGGACAGAGCCTTAGGTGTCACAGAATCATAGAATCATAGAATAGTTAGGGTTGGAAAGGATCTTAAGATCACCTAGTTCCAATCCCCCTGCCATGGGCAGGGACACCTCCCACTAAACCATGACACCCAAAGCTATGTCCAACCTGGCCTTGAACAGCGTCAGGGATGGAGCATTCACAACTTCCCTGGGCAGCAAATTCCAGTGCCTCACCACCCTCACAGTAAAGAATTTCTTCCTCATATCCTATCTAAGCTTCCCCTGTTTAAGTTTGAATCCGCTACTCCTTGTCCTCTCACTATAGTCCCTAATGAAGAGTCCCAGCATCCCTACAGGCTCCCTTCAGATATTGGAAGGCTGCTATGAGATCTCCATGCAGCCTTCTCTTCTCCACGCTGAACAGTCTCAACTTTCTCATCCTATCTTCATACAGGAGGTGCTCCAGTCCCATGATCATCCTCATTGCCCTCCTCTGGACTTGTTCCAAAAGTTGCATGTCTTTTTATGTTGAGGACACCAGAACTACACACAGTACTCCAAGTGAGGTCTCATGAGAGCAGAGTAGAGGGGCAGGATCACCTCCCTCGACCTGCTGGTCACACTTCTTTTGATGGAGCCCAGGATACAGTTGGCTTTCTGGGCTGCAAGTGCACACTGCTGACTCATGTTCATTTTTCCATCGACCAACACCCCCAAGTCCTTCTCCACAGGGCTGCTCTGAATCTCTTCTCAGCCCAACCTGGGGCTGTGCCTGGGGTTGCTCCGACCCAGGTGGAGGACCTTACACTTGGCATGGTTAAACTTCACAAGGTTGGCATCAGCCCACCTCACAAGCGTGTCAAGGTCCCTCTGGATGGCATTCCTTCCCTCCAGCATATCAACTGAACCACCCAACTTGATGTCATCAGCAAACTTGCTCAGGGTGCACTTAATCCCACAGTCCATGTCACCAACAAAGATGTTGAACAAGACCACTCCCAGCACCGATCCCTGAGGGACACCACTCGTTACTGTCCTCCAGATGGACATTGAGCCATTGACCACAACTCTTTGTGTGCGGCGACCCAGCCAGTTCTTTATCCACTAAGTAGTCCACCTATCAAACTGATGTCTCTCCAACTTAGAGACAAGGATGACATGTGAGACAGCTTTGCACAAGTCCGGGTAGATGCCATCAAGTGCTCTATCCCTCTCCATCAGTTCCATAGCCCCATCATAGAAGGCCACCAGATTGGTCAGGCAGGAGCTCCCCTTAGTGCAGCCATGCTGGCTGTCACCAAGCACCTTGTTGTTCTTCATGTGCCTCAGCATGCCTTCCAGAAGAATCCGCTCCAAGATTTTGCCAGGCACAGTGGTGAGGCTGACTGGTCTGTAGTTCCCTGGCTCATCCATTTTCCCTTTCTTGAAAATGGGGGTTGTTCCAAATATGATGGACTGTGGTGTAGCAACTTCATTTGCCAGCTCCTTCAGGACCCGTGGATGGATTTCATCAGGTCCCATGGACTTGTATATATTCAGGTTCCTAAGATGGTCTCGAACCAGATCCTCTCCTACAGTGGGCCTGTAGTATTCATTCTCACAGTCTTTCCGTCTGCCTTCCAAGACTCGAGTGGTGTGGTCAGAGCATTTGCCGGTGAAGTCTGAGGCAAAGAAGTCATTAAGAACCTCAGCCTTTTCCGTATCTAGGGTAGCCAGTTCTCCCGATAGCTTCTAGAGAGTGCCCACTTTGTCTCTAGCCTGCCTTTTATTTGCAGTGCACCTATAGATTCCTGTTATCTTTAACATCCCTAGCCAAGTTCAATTCTAAGTGGGCCTTAGCTTTCCTAACCTGGTCCTTAGATTCCTGGACAACATCCCTGTATTCTTCCCAGTCCTCCTGTCCTTGCTTCCACCTTTTATAAGCCTCTTTTTTCCTTCAAACTTTCCTCAGCAGCTCCTTATCCATCCAAGGAGGTCTCCTGGCCCTCCTGCCGCACTCCCTTCTAGTAAGGATGTATCGCTCCTGAGCATGCAGCAGGTGATCCTTGAATATCAGCCAAGAGTCTTTGGCCTCCCTTCCCTCTAGGGCAATATCCCATGGAACCTTACTGAGAAGGTTCCTGAAGAGGCCAAAGTCTGCTCTCTTGAAGTCCAGGGCAGTGAGCTTACTGCACGCTCTTCTCACTGTCCTGAGGATCTTGAATGGTTTAGCGTAAAGCGTCCCTGCCCATGGCAGGGGGGTTGGAAGTTGATGTTCCTGAGGTCCTTTTCAACCCTAACTGTTCTATGATTCTACTATTCTGGTTTAGAAATTACTTTCTACTGAATACCATACAGGGCAAATAGGTCTGCTATGAAAGAAAGCAGTTTTATTTCCCTTTTCCAGAAGAGTATTTGACATATCTGTTCCTTTCCTAATATCTGCCAAGCCATGGGTCTGTAAGTCATGATGTGAGATTGCATATCTTGTCAAATAACTACAGATCCTGCAGCTCCAAGCTCACTGGATGACTCAGCCTCTGTACAGTCAGTACAAAGAGACTCTGTCCATATGAATATAATTGTGTGGTTAAGTCTTAAAACATTTTTCCCCTCCCGTAAAAAAAGATTACTTGAAACGCGACTACGAAAAAGAATGAAAGTAGTGGGGGAAAAAGGGAAAAAAAAAATGTGTGGTCTTGAAAAATAATCACAACAGCTGAAACAACGATAAAAGACTGCTCATAATGCACAGATATTTGTTTTCCTTTGAAAACAAAATGTACTTGGTGGATTTCAGTCTTAAGTAGACAAAGTCCAGCTGTGTTTTTCTTCAGGAATATGTAAAATGGTATTGTTAGCCAACTTTGAAAACAGCTTGGGATTATTTATTTATTTATCTATTTATTTGCTTATTTATTTGGAGTTTTGTACATTCACATGAAAATATTTTTTAAAGTTATATTGCAATTTATAGAAGTTTTTTAGAAAACCTGCAGCATAAATAGAGAATGTTGTCACAATGAAGATATGGTACATTATGAAAAAAAAAGTGGCTTAGGTCATCAAAGGGCTGGGAACTGTCCCGAAAAGTGTGCATTAAAGTATGGCCTTGAGGTTGTGATGAAAGGCTGCAGAGCCAGCACATCCAGTTTTCCCTGCCATGGTAGTGATCCTGAACATCTTCAGGCTTGTGCGCTTTGTTTTCTTTTGGAGCACCAGGTTGAATGATAAGGGCACAACAGGTCAATACTATCCCATCCTACCACTCAGGATGCTTCTGAACCTGGCCACTGTGAAATGCTTTGATTTTCTGCCATTTATACCTTCTCTGTAGACCAAGCAGTTTACAGTCATAAAGGAAATCTATGATAAAAATGGGAATGGATTGTAGTTTTTTCAGGTGAATAGTTTTTAACTGGTTGAAAAATTCTTTGGCAGCAGGGAATGTGTAGGGCTGCAGAGGCGGTGTAGCCAGTTTTACATCATTGCCCAAGCCCATAGCTATGCTCTGAAAATCCCTGGCTGCCTGACTAATTCCTCCCAGAGCAATCAGAACACTCTAAATTGCTTTAGGAGCAGACTGACTCTTGCTAGTCTGAGACTCAGAGTTTAATCTCTCTGTGAGTTTTGCTGTACTTAAAGGTCCTTGGACAGTCAACCTGTCTCCTCTGTCTCACAGGTTTATTGTTTATTTTTATTCTTTTTACCTCTTTCCATCCGCATGGTGTGGCTGTTATGTGTTATATGCATTAGTACACATAAAAGTCCTTAAGCTTTTGCATTATTAAAATGTAAACAAGCAGCAGGTATAATTCCTGGCCAAAGTTTAACTTCCTTATTAAAAGAAAAAAAAGAAAGTATGCATGTCTGTGTTCAACAGTAGTCTTTGCAGGCTTCTTATTGTGAGTGATTTTTTTTGGGGAAAGTGTCTACTCAGGGTTTTTTTTCATATTTGTGCCTAGCTGTGTCAATCTCATAATTATTCAAATAAATTTCAAATGCAGTCCCGCCCCATGAAAAAAACTTTTTGTATCCATTCTATGCTAAGCTACTATGTATATGTGTATGTATATATTAAAGAGAAAATAAACCACTAGTCTTAGAAGGTAGATTTAATGAAAGAATACAAACATATCTTCCTTAAGATAATGCCATATGAGATCATGAAATTGATCTGGAAGGGCTGCTGGCAGCCTACTGTTTAACTATATTAGGTTTGTCTCCATTAGATGAAAATGCAGAAGGCTAGATCTGTGTCTGAATGTCATATTCCCATTCAGCAGCACAGAGACACAGAGTCTGTATGAGTAAACACGCTTATCAAAGATGAGATTATTAAACTAACAATAACAACAAAAAAGCAGCAGCATAAAAATGTCCCCTCGTAATTGCATTTAATGTCAAATCACCATGGTACTAATGGGGCTGATTATATCAGTGACATCCTGCCCTATGTTATTATGTTCTTCTGTATCTTGCTGAGTAATGGTTAACACACCATCATAAATTATAGACCTCAAAAGGGCTTTCATGTATTAAAACTAGAGGAAAAAACAGTTTTTACTCTTGTCAAGGTCCATGTCAATTTCTGAGTGTAGATTATCCTCTGTCACAGTCTGCCCTTTCATTTCTCTTCTTTCCAGTCAGTAGGAGTATATTCTTGCCTGATAAAAACAAGAATAGTTTACAAAAGAGGTCTGTTTTGTTTAATTTCCCCCGTGTATAATTCCTAGAAATCCATCCAAAACATTCTATACAGATGTCCTGGGTTCAGCAGTCGCAGTCATTTTTCTCCTTAGTAGCTGGTGCGGTGCTGTAGTTTTGACCTTCAGCCTGCGAACAGCACTATAACACCGATGTCTTTATTTGCTGCTCAGTAATGTTTAGGCTGACCAAGGACTTTCTGAGTCTCATGCTCTGCCAGAGAGGAGGGGAAGCCAGGAGGAAACAGGAGACAGGAAACCTCACCCAAACTAACCAAAGAGGTATTCCATACCAGAGCACACCACGCCCAGTTCCACCTGTCAACATATACCCAGCCCGACCCGAGGAGTAATCTATCCCTTTCAGGTAACTGCCCCCAGTTTATATACCAGAAAGCATGAAAGCCGTACTCCTTTTCTGAGCTGTAGTAATCACTAAGCATCAACTGCAGAATGAGGGTTATAAAGCCATAAATGATAGCATTGTAAATGTAATCCTAGTAGTAAGGTAGATGGGAAGAACCAGGAGTTTAGGAAGAAATGTCTGGGAAAGGTATTGGAGAAAGGAGAAGGAGGGGCAGGATTCTGACTGCAGAACAGTGAGAAAGAATAAAACATGGGACTTAACATGTTCTGAGTTCCATTCACACTCTTACTCACAGCTGGTTGTTTTGGATGTAGGTTTTGTACAGTAGAATAGGGAAGAAAGGATGATTTCCCTGATGGCAACAGCCGGTGATTGTTCCTAAATGATAGGATGTGCTGCAGTTTCTGCTATGCTAACAACTTAAGAAAACTATTTTGCATCTATTGTTTCTGCTTTTTTAATTGCCATTTATGATGCTAGGCAAAATTAACACCATTTTCAATCTCATTTGCCTAACTTATTAAAACTTCTTTTTCCCCTTCAATTATAGTGGTTTTTTTTTCTATTACTTTTTCTTTTCAACTTAGTTCTTCTTCTTCAGCATCTTTATGTCTGCCTTTCTTTATTCACTTGTAGCATATGCTTCCATTCTGTTTTCTTCCTACAGCCACTTTCTCTGTCTGAATCTAACTTCTATGGATGCAGAGTAATTTCCAGACAATTTCGAGCTTGCCTCAATTTGTGCATGATTTTTTTTCCATTTATAAACCTGTATCTATGCAAATCGTGTATTCAGTTGCAAGGGACTAGGTTCATGCAAAGGACAATGACAAAAAAATACTCTCCATTAAAAATTTTAATTTGAGGTGCCCAAATATTTTCTAAAATTCATGTTTGGTGCCCATATTCCCCTACCCACTACACAGGAAGCTCAGAGTTCACAGAAGTCAAGAACCTCACTGGAGAGCCTTTGAAGACAGTCATAAGGAGGAGACAGCAAAACACCCTCAAAAGACAAAGTTCATTCTTTGAGCATGCAGAGGTGCTTATACACTTTGGTAATCACCACTGTGAAATTCTTTTGGCATGATACAAGGAATTTTATTTTTTTTCCCTTTCTTTTCTCCTTGGCAATAAACCAACCAAACAAAAAAAATGCCTGTTCGTCTAGGCTTTATCATTCTCTTCAGACTGGGGAGAAGCGAACATTGGAGGAGACTGCGATGAAGATATTAAATGTACCCTCTACCTGCTAAATGTTTCATACAGTAGTTGAAGGTAACTTGGTTGTCACACCTTGTCAAGATTAAGCAGTGAGGAAGATATCATGATGCTCAGTGGTGTCAGCAGTATGAAGGTGTATTATCCATATGACCAGTGGCAGAAATGTGTGAATCATGTACGCTTCCCTGGTTGAAAATGAATCGTGTAGATTTACCTAGCTGAAACATTGACAACTACTGAATTTTTGGAGTGCCTAAAGAGACATTTGTGGGTTAAGTGGTTGGCAGTTGAACTAGATAATTGTTGCATGTCCCTTCCAACTGGAATAGTCTGTTCTAAAGTAATAGGGGAGCTACTGAATAGTCTGTTCAGTAACAGTTGAGACCTTAGACCAGATGGAATAGGCATTATAGAGTCAGACTTATTAACACATTTCATTCAAAGTTACTTGCAAATTAGTTTGGGGGATTTGATTTTTCATTTGTCTGTCGGGTTGGGTTTTTTTTGTGCTTTTTTTTTTGTTTGTTTGTTTGGTGGGTTTTTTTGTTCATTTGTTTTTTAGGTTTTGTGGGTTTGTGTGGGGTTTTTTTTGTTCTGCTTTTTTTTGGGGGTTTTCATTGTTTATTTTCCCCTGGGTTTTATTCATTTGTTTGTCTTCTCCTAAAGCTGAAGTCCAGGGTTATTTTCTGTTTGTCTATGAGTTATTTAATGACAGAATAGAACCCATTCTGCTCTTAACAGCTCTGGTGGAAGTCTAATGTCAGTTCTGAGGCTGCTGGACTATGGATGCTAAGAGCATCCCTATGCTTTTTTTTTTTTTTTTTTTTTTTTTTTCCCTTTTCTTTTGTTTTTTTTTTTTTTTTTTTTTTTTTTTTTTTTTT